>RCUC01168003.1:0-72282 GCA_003697995.1 Taxidea taxus jeffersonii
TGTGTGTGTGTGTGTGTGTGTGTGTGTGTGTTTGTGTGTGTATATATCTATGTAATTTTGTAGAACCCTAGTTTTGAAGAAAGATTCACCTCCAAGTTTAAAATTATTTGAATCGTAAAGTCACACAGAAAAAAATAGTATTAGTTCTAGTTCAGATTTTGCTGCAATTGGTGCAGTTCAACTTCTGGTATACCTCCTCTGTTCAAATATTTAACAATAAAATATAAAAAGAAAGAATTTTAAAAAGATAGTTATGGGTTCCAAAAATGAGTTAAGTATATGCAAAATCAGCAATAAGAAACAACAATGATGGATGAAGATGAAACCTCAGGCCTACTAGTCTCTGGTGTGGGAGCAAGCAGTGGCTGGGAGGGTTTTGCTCTCCAGAGATAAATGTGGATAAGAACTTTCCACAAACTACCAAGGACAGGCTCACTGAAGTTTCCCCCTTTTACATGTGTGGCTGAGGGCTTGCTGCCTGAAGATATAGCTTCACAGGAAGCTCCCAGATGCTCTCGGGAGGTGAGAGATAAAACACTCATCTTCATAATAGGAACTAACAAAGATGCTTGTTGCTCTGTGTCTTGATCTGTGGGATCCTCACCCTCAGAGAGGGAGAGTGCTGAAATTCACTCTAAGACCTGATCTTCAACTGAAAGCCTAGGGTAAGTGATGGAGGTAGGGACAAAGAGTTGCTGACCAAAGGCTGGACCTGGAGAGGGAGAATCCAGGAGAAGAAAGAGAGAAAAACAAAAACTTCCCACTCAAAATGAATTCACCAATATAAATTCTAGAATATGTGCATAACTTTATCTAAGAAAGATGGACAACAATAAATAGGAACATGATTTATTTCAGATTCTTAAAAAACTATGAGCCTAACAAAAGCTTTAAACCACGTACTTTTAAGATAATTGAAAAAACATCCATTGAGGCTCACCTGGGTGGCTCAGTTGGTTAAGCATCTGACTTTGGCTCAGATCATGATCCTGGGGTCCTGGGATCGAGCCCCATGTTGGCCTCCCTACTCAGTTGGGAAGCTGCTTTTCCCTCTCCCTTTGCCTCTCACCACCACCTCCCACCCCTGTGCTTTCTTTTGCAAATAAATATTTTAAAAAAAGAAGAAAGATCAATGAAAAAGAAGAAAAATTTATAAAAAATAATCATTCAGAGATAAAAGGAAGAATAGCTAGATTAGGGATTTAAAAAAAGATTTTAAAAATTTAAAAGAAACTAGCCATTGAAATAACTATCAATAAATGAGATCATTTCTATGTTGGAAGAAGGGAAAAAGGGAAGGAAGTAAAAAGAAAGGAAGAGAGAATGAAAGAAAATTAAGACACATATAGGATAGAACAAAGGCTCCAAAAAACATCTGGTTGTGATTCTAGAAAAAGAGATTAGAGTGAATGAGAAATAAGTAATTTTTAAGAGATATAAGGAATACTTACAGAACTGAAGAAAAATGAGTTCTCACATCAAAATTCTACTCTAAGTATTGACCAAAGTAAATAAGAATAAATGAAGACCCACACACACTGAAGATAAAGAATCTTAACATCTATCAGAGGGAAAGTGAAAAATTACCTACAAAGTAATTGGACTTACAGGAGATCTCTTATTACCAAATGTTGAGCAGAGCCAGTGAAAAATAGCTTAAAATTTAGAAAAAAATTTGCATACCAGATCTTTAAAACTTTATATTTAAATATTTTGAGCACATCCAAAGTAGAATCAATCTAAAATTGTGTATTCAGCTAAACAGGCATATAAAAATGAGCATGAAGAAAACTATTTTTGAACATTGAAGGAAATTCACCAAGGAAATTCATCAGTCAAAACCCTCACCTCATATACAAAACAACTATTAAAAGCAGTGCTTCAGTAAGAAATAAAATGAACGTGGAGAGAAGAGGTAAGCTTCAAGGAAAGGTAATGAACACAGAAACTGATATGTGGGTAATTTTAAACAAGAGACCAACAAAGGGGCACCTGGGTGGCTCAGTCAGTTAAGCATCAGACTCTTGATTTCAGCTCAGGTCAGGATCTCAGGGTTGTGAAATTGAGTCCTGCATCTCACTCCATACTGGGCATGGAGACTGCTTAAAATTCTCTCTCTCCCTCTTCTTCTGCCCCTTTCCCTGCACTGTGCATGTGTGATCACTTGCTTGCTTGCTCTCTCTTGAAAAAAAAAAAAAAAGACCAACCAAAACTTTTGTGTATAACTGAAACAGGTAAAACAAAAACTCTAGGGAATAATAACAAGTTGGAGGATACTCATTGTGTGGTTAAAGTTGTGGTATGGTCTTATTCAAGGAGGAAAATATACATAATGAATAAATTTAGACTGTTAAAAAATACATATCCGACATATATGTTAAAAATTGAGGGTAACAAAGGAAAAAAATAAGACTGCTCTCTTTTGCATATTACATAATTGCATGTAATAATGAACACGTGGAAATCAAAATTTGAAAACATAATGCCTTTACTGTAAAAGAAAATTAATACTTAAGTATAAACTTAAAACATGCATAGTGATCTGTATGCTGCAAATTACAAAATGCTAAGAAAAGAAATCAAAGCAGCTCTAAATAAGTGATGAGACAAATTATGTTCATACAGACATGCCATGAGAAGACCCAACAAAGAAAGATATAATTTCTCTGCAAATTGATCTATAGGTTTAATGCTATTCCTACCAACATCCTACCAATGATTCTGAAGACATAGACAAACCTACTCTAAAAATTATACAGAAATGCACAGGCCCCAGAATAGGTAAAATAATCCTAGAAAAGAATAAGGTGGGAGGAATCACTCTACCTTATATTAAGTTCTTCTATGTAGCTATAATAGTTAAGACAGTGTAGTATTGATGGAGAGATTGATACAGAAGTTAGTGGAACAGGGTAGAAAATCCAGAAAAAGAGTCACACAAATATGCCCAACTGATTTTTCACAAAGATGCTAAAGCAGTTCAACAGAGGAAGATAGTCTTTGTTCAGATGGTGCTGGAGCTGTTGGACATAGGAAAAGTATCTACTTTATCCAAAAATTAACGCAACATGGATTATGGACTCTAATATAAATATATAACTATAAAGCTTTTATAAAAAAAACAGGAAAAAAGCCTTTGAGGTCTGTGGCTAGGCAAGAACTTCTTAGACTTGACGCTAAATGTATAATCCATGAAAGTAAAATTGATAAATTGGACCTCATGAACATTAAAAGCTCTGTTCTGTGAAAGAACCTGTTAAGAGGATGAAATGATAATATTCCAGACTGGGAAAAATATTTGCAAGTCATATATTGAACAAAGAAGCAGTATTAGAATATATAAAGAACTGTCAAACTTCAACAGTAAAAAAGAAAATAATCCGATTAAAAAGGAGCAAAAGACATGAACAGACATTTTACTCAAGATATATGGATGGCAAAAAAAAAAAAAAATATATATATATATATATATATGGATGGCAAATAAGCACATGCAAAATTAGTCAACATCATTAGTTATTATCTATGTATATATGATAAAATAAAATTACAAATGAGATCTCATTACATATCTGTAAGAATGGTTAGCATAAAAATAGTGACAACTCTAAATGCTGGTGAGGATATAGAGAAACTAGATCCCATAGACATTGTTGATGGGAGTGTACAATGATACAGCCACTCTGGGAAAGTTTGGTAGTTCCATTTAAAATGATGTATGCAAACTAGCAATTATACTCTTGAACATTTATCCCAGAGAAATGAAAACTTAAGTTTATATAAAAACCTGTACAGGGGCGCCTGGGTTGCTCTGTGGGTTAAGTCTCAGCCTTTGGCTCAGGTCATGATCTCAGGGTCCTGGGATGGAGCTCCATATGGGGCTCTCTGCTCGGCAGGGAGCCTGCTTCTCCCTCTCTCTTTGCCTGCCTCTCTGCCTACTTGTGATCTCATTCTCTCTGTCAAATAAATTAATAAAATATTTTTTAAAAACCCCTTACACAAATGTTCATAACCACTTTATTTATAATAGTCCCAAACCACAAATAGTTCAGACATCTTTCTACAGGTAAGTGGTTAAATAAACTGTGGTATACTTTTATCAAAGAATACTATCAGAATGATTGTTATAACCAACCACTTGGATGAATTTAGAGGGAATTTTCCCCTGTGAAAAAGAGCCAATAACAAACTTTTACGTACTGATTTACATAACATTTTTAGAATAACAATAGAGAAGAGAGTAGTGACTGCCAGAGATCAGGGATGAGGTGAAGGATATAGGTAGGAGAAGAGGGTAGGAGTGTGGGTTGTAATAGAAAGAATCTTTATGCTGCAATTGTTCTGTACCTTGACTTTAACAATGTCAATACCCAGGTTGTGATATATTGTATTATAGTTTTTCAAGATATGGCTACCGTTGGGGGAAACTAGGTAAGGTTATACAGGCTTCCTCATAGATAGATTTCTTACAACTGTGCATAACCTATATTTAAAATATTTAATATTTAATAAATATCTGTATTTATTATATATATTATATAATAAATAAAATACTTAAAATAAAAAGTCTAATTTAAAAAAATTTTTTTTTTGACACAGAGAGAGAGAGAGATCACAAGTAGACAGAGAGACAGGCAGAGAGAGAGGGGGAAACCAACTCCCCACTGAGCAGAGAGCCTGATGTGGGGCTTGATCCCAGGACCCTGAGACCATGACCTGAGCTGAAGGCAGAGGCCTTTGAGACTCCAACAGTCTAGTTTTTAAAAAAGTAAAAACAACAACAAAAAAAAACCCTAAAGGTAATCTTTAATGGAAGAAAATATTTGTGCCATTTCCAAGTGAGGAGCAAATACATACCTGCATACATACATATGTATGTGCACACATACATAAGACCAAGAATATTTGAAATGATCAATTGAACAGAAGTCAAGAAAGGAGAAAAAAGAAAACAAAACTAAGTATCGACCTATCTACTTGAGTACATATATACCTATGTGCATACAAACATACTGTGGTGAATAAAAACATAAAATAAAAAGATCAAAGTTTGTCCAATAAATAAGAATGTATTGAACTCACATGTTAAAAGACATACATATCCTTCAGGTTTAACATTATATAAATGAGAAAACTGAAGCCCATGGAGCCTAAATGACTTGTGGATGTTCTCAGAGCAAATTGGATACCAGAGCCAGGGTGAAACCCAGTCCCCCTAGTTCCCATGCTTGCATGCTATAAATAAAAAAAATTTTACCCCAGAAATGACCTACTCCACCAAATATATCCCATTAGACTTACTGGTGTGCCTTGTGATATCCTCAAATCATAAAAGAAGTGAAATGTGCCTGAAAACTGAATTACATTTTTCTCCAGAGTGAAGACTCTTCTGTATTTCAAAGGTCATTTATTTTTCAATTTTGCCATTTTTCAATTTCTCAACATGTGGCTCAGGGAACCTACCCTGAATCTAAAACTCATGAGCATGATTACTCAAGCAAGCAGCTGAGTTCCTGCCTTTTAGCTCTCGAAAACAGATTTGCTTCCCCATCCCTTAGGGCCAGGATGGGGTTTTTGATCCTTGAGTTTAGGGGGCTGACTTCCACCTTGGGCCCCATGAGGAAGACAAAATCATAAATTATGTGATCGTTAAATGAGAGTGACCAAGGGCTCCGTATCTTAATTCATATCATTGTATTTCTTTTCACCACATAAATATAAGTGCAGGGATACAAAGTAATGTTATTAATTCTAGAGGCAACTATACCAGTTTTGAGTGAGAAGATGTTTGCATTCACCAATGCCATTTCTTAGCTGTGTAAATCAAGAGTAAATTAGGGGCGCCTGGGTGGCTCAGGGGGTTAAAGCCTCTGCCTTCAGCTCAGGTTATGATCCCAGGGTCCAGGGATGGAGCCCCACATTGAGCTCTCTGCTTGGCAGGGAGCCTACTTCCCTTCCTCTCTCTCTGCCTGCCTCTCTGCCTAATTGTGATCTCTGTCTGTCAAATAAATAAATAAAATCTTAAAAAAAAATCAAGAGTAAATTATTTGGCCACACAGACTTTGGTTTCTTCATCTATAAAATGTAGAGCTATTAAAATTTCCTGATTATGAGCCTCAATGAGATGAGAAAGCCTCTGGCCTTCAAAGGGGATTTAAATTTGAATTTAAAAGAATTTGAATTATCTTGAAAAGACTTAAATGTAGCAGGGGTGGAACTATTTAATTACTTTAAAATTGTTTTTCCATGAAAATCTCAAGTCAAGTATTTTGTTCACACATTCATGTTTCTGGGAATGCTTCCCCAACTAGTGTGATTAATAACATCCGACAGTTAACAGTAGAGGCTAGAAGGCAAAGTACTGAGATAATAGCTGTTGAGCCAGAGTAAGTGTCCAGACAAACCACTAAACAGAAGGAAGCAGCGATGAAGACATGAGCAGACACTTCTCCAAAGAAGACATGCAAATGGCTAGCAGACACATGAAAAAATATTCATCATCACTAGCCATCAGGGAAATTCAAATCAAAATCACATTGAGATTCCACCAGTTAAAATGGCCAAAATCAATAGGACAGGAAACAACAAGTGTTGGAGAGGATGTGGAGAAAGGGGAAACCTCTTACACTGTTGGTGGGAATGCAAGCTGGTGCAGCCACTTTGGGAAATAGTGTGGAGATTCCTCAAAAAATTAAAAATAAGAGCTACCCTAGGACCTTGCAATTGCACTACTGGGTATTTACCCCAAAGATACAGATGTAGTGAAAAGAAGGGCCATCTCTACCCCAATGTTCATAGCAGCAATGTCCACAATTGCCAACTGTGGAAAGAGTCAAGATGCCCTTCAACAGACAAGTGGATAATGAAGATATTGTCTGGGGCACCTGGGTGGCTCAGTGGGTTAAGCCTCTGCTTTCGGCTCAGGTCATGATCTTAGGGTCCTGGGATTGAGCCCCACATCAGGCTCTCTGCTCAGCAGGGACCCTGCTTCCCCGACCTCCACCTCTCTCTGCCTGTCTCTCTGTCAATCTCTCTGTCAAATAAATAAATAAAATCTTTTAAAAAAAAGAAGATATGATCCATATATACGATGGAATATTACTCAGCCATCAGAAAGCATGAATACCCAACTTTCATCAACATGGATGGGACTGGAGGAGATTATGCTGAGTGAAACAAGTCAAGCAGAGAGAGTCAATTATCATATGGTTTCCCTTACTTGTGGAACATAAGGAATAACATAGAGGACATTAGGAGAAGGAAAGGAAAAGTGAATTGGGGAAAATCAGAGGGGGAGACGAACCATGACAGACTGTGGACTCTGAGAAACAAACAGTTTTGGAGTGGTGGGGGGATGGGTCAGCCTAGTGGTGGGTATTAAGGAGGGCACGTATTCTGGTCTTTCCATGGTTCCCCTTAAAGTATCACACACCTACTTCATAGAGAAGTTTAAACAACTTACATTATCATCTTCCTTTTGAAGACACTAAGGACATAAAGTCCTGTACATGGAGCACTGGGTGTGGTGCATAAATAATGAATTTTGGAACACTGAAAAAATAAAATTAAATTAAAAAAAAAGAAGATAAGTAGAATTAATGAAATAATTCTGAAAAATTCTGAAAAAAAAAAAAAAAAGAATGAAGTCCGATAAAGACATGAGACCAACAGAACCAGATTTACTGTTCACCACACTTCCGGAATAGGGTGAATGAAACCAGCAAGGGGAGTGAGGGGCAACAGTGACCAAAGAAATAGATAGGCATGTGGAAACACCAAACAGCGCTATAAGAATATAAGAGTAATACTAGTTGTGGTCCTTAGAAATAAGGTGGACCCAAAACACGAGACCAAATGAGAGAGGAATGATGGAAATCAAAATGTACAGGACTTTATGTCCTTAGTGCCTTCAAAAGGAAGATGATAATGTAAGTTGTTTAAACTTCTCTATGAAGTAGGTGTGTGATAATTTAAGGGGAACCATGGAAAGACCAGAAATCAATGGACAACTGTAACTAGCAGAAAAGAAATGAAGAGAATAGAGGATATTGATGAATCTCATGGAAAACAGGAAAGAAGATAAGAAGCAAGGACAAAGCATGGTAAACAGAAGAAACAAAATGAGAATATAAAAAAATCTATAATCTATACATTAAGTAATTTCATATCCATTAGTAGATAAGAATATAAGGGGCAAGATACTCATCAACTTTAGGGTAATGGCTACCTCTGAGGAAGAATGGAGAAGGCTGATACTTTAGTGATGTCCATAAAGTGTTATCTAACTTCCTGAGGTAATGACTTCATACTGTATACAAATACTGAATCACTATGTTGTGTACCTGAAATGAATACAATATTGTATGTCCATTTTTCTCTTATAAAAAAATATGTGAAACAAAAATGGCAAATGTTAATATTTTTTCAATTTGGGTACAAGAGTACTTATTATATTATTTTCTATTAATTTGAAATATAGGGCAATAAAAAAATCCATAAATTATGTCTGTTCACACGGGCATATGTGGACAGGTCAACCAAAGAAAATCTATCCTTTGTTATAAAAAAAGTTTAATAAACAAAATACTAGTTTATAATACAGTGAAAGTATAATATGTGATTTGGGGAAAGTTCTAGTGATGGTTTTGGATAAGGTAATCAGTGTGCCATTTGCTTGTCAACTATCCTCCATTCTGCACCATTCCCTCCATCCTCCATACTAATAAATAGATTTTGATAGAACACTTGGTCTAATTAACATGTCTCCAAATTTCTCCAAAGTACCTGTTACTAAATTTACCTATGACCAAGATGTCTATTACATTGATTCTCACCTTTTGTTATTTGTAAACTGCATGTTTCTGAACTTTGGGTAGACAAGAAGATTCTGTATTTAAGTTACAGGGTCTGACAAATCACATAAGTAAATAAATAAAATCTTGGAAAAAAAGAAAAGGCATCTGTAGGACCGTATTCCCTTTGAAGTCACTAGGGAAGGTTCTGTTCCAGGCCTTTCTCTTCCTATCTTCAGTGTTTCTTTGCCTTGAGGCCTTTTAACTCCATTTTTTCACATGATGTTTTCCTGTGTACAGCTCTGTCTCCAAGTTCTCCCCTTTTATAATAGCACCAGTGACATGGACTAGAGGCCCACACCATTCCTGTTTGATCTCCTTAACTAATTACATCTGCATGACCCTGTTTCCCAAATAAGGCCATATTCTGAGGTACTGCTGGTTAAGACTTCAATGCATGAAGTTTTGGAGGACACCATTTGACCCATAACACTATGGTTTTTAGAACTTATGGAGACACCGTTGGTCATTTTTAAATTTTTTTGTTCATTCCTTTGTTCATTTTTTCATTTAACTGATATCTGTTGAAAGCTCAACAAACGTTAGACAGACATTCTGTTAGGCATTAGAAGAAACAAGGAATGAGAGCGAAGGAGATCATAACCAGGAGACACAGGTATACGATGGAAGAGATCCTTCATTAAAAGTTTAAAAAGGATGACCCATTTTCCCAAAGACTGTTTTTTTCTTGTTAAACTGGTCATCATCTGCCAGATTTTGATAAAACCCTTGGTCTAATTAACATGTCTCCAAATTTCTTTAAAGTGCCCGTTACTAAATTTACCTATGACCTAGATGTCTATTACATTGATTCTCACCATTTGTTATTTCTAAACTGCATGTTCCTGAACTCTGGGTAGACAAGAAGATTCTGTATTTAAGGTACAGGGTCTGGCAAATCACATGACTGTTCTATTACTTAGCTATGAAAGTGATTTTTGATAAAGAAAAAACCATGTGTGGTGCCTGGGTGGCTTAGTCGTTACGAGTCTGCCTTCAGCTCAGGTCCTGATCCCAGGGCCCTGGGATGGAGCCCTGCATCGGCTCCCTGCTCAGCAGGAAGCCTGCTTCTCCTTCTCCCTCAGCCCCTACCCGGCTTGTGTTCCCTCTCTGTCTGTCTCTCTCAAGTGAATAAATAAAATCTCGAAAGAGAGAGAAAGAAAGGAAGAAAGAAAGAAAGAAAAAGAGCATTCAACTTCCTGAGGAGGGATCTTTGTCTGAAACAAAACATTCTGCCTTTTCCAGAGCATCAATTAAAGAGCGAGTCAATGAAAACACAGAAGAGACAACAGGCAGAGGATATTTTCCTCCAAGTTCTTCTACATCACAGTGGCACTTTCAGCCTCTAAAAATTGCTCTGGAGAGCATTCCATGTGACCTTAGAAACCCTTCCTTTGCTGGGAGACCAGCGTGTGACAGTAAAATCCCACGGAAGTGCTAATGGCGTGCTTCCAGAATGACAGCCTCTTCACCACAATGGTTTTCAATTCTTGTTAGGTTCAGTGTGTGTGTGAGTGTGCACGCACGCGCGTGTGGGAAATAAAAACCAGTTTTCTTTTATCATAAAAACTATACTTCCTTTCTACTAAATTCAGTGACACAGTGCTCAGAAACTGGGATATACTTGTTCTTCTGCCCGGTACAAGATAGGCTGGGCCTGGGGCCTCTGGCTCAGCTAAGAGATTGAGATTTAAGTAGTAAGAGAAAATACTCTGTCATTCCAGACCTCTGGACACATTTAGACATCAGTGGCCTACGTGTGTGGAATTCAGTTGCTGCCTGCACTTAGGTAAGGGCTGAGTATCACGTGTGTATTTGCACAGCATAATCATCTAGTCAAACCAAGCAGCTGTGTCCACTTTGCAGAGACGAAGGGCAGTATCTGTCGTCCACCGTGAACTTGAAAATCACCAGTCACATCTAATGTGCTGAGCCCCAAACTGAAGGTGGAGAATTAAAGATGGTCATGCTATTGCCCAAACCCCTACACATTTTGAAATGGTCTCTGATCTGGGTATTTGGTGGACTTACAAGGAATCATGAGGGTCAGGGTTAGGTTATTTTTAAACATACACATGCATGCACACAGGTGTATATTATATATGTTTACATAAATATATATGTATATAAGTTTATACATATATAGATTTAAAATGCAATTAATAAAAGATATTTCAACCAGAAGCAGCATTTGCTGATGTAGTTAAAGTGAATTCATACAATATTGATTTTCTGGGTCTAAGGATATTTTAGGTGACTAATATTAACATGGGGTGGAATGACTAATATATGCTGAACCTATCTTTTTGAACATTTACAATGTTTCCAGCTACTACCCACATTATCTAATTAAATTCTTGAAAATGAAGCATTGATAAGGCATTAGTTTCCTTTTAATCGCACTTTAGAGTTGAAAAAACCCAAAACTTAGAGAGTTAAGGTTCTAAAGCTAGTAAATTCTGGCACACAGATCCAAATTTAAGGCCACCTAATTCTAAAATGGGTAGTTGCCTTTTCTATTACCTAACACTGCTTTCAAATCTCTGCTTAGGGGTGCTTGGGTGGCTCAGTTGGTTGACCATCTGCCTTCGACGGGGATTATGATCCTGGGTTCCTGGGATCAAGCTCCACGTCAAGCCCTAAGTCAGGCTCCCTGACCATTGGGAGCCTGCTTCTCCCTTTCCCTCTGCTTTTGCTCTCTCTTTCTTAAGTAAATAAATAAAAGCTTTTAAAGAAATGAAATAAAGCCTCTGTTTATAAGACTTTTATTTTAAGATATTTCACAAATATCCAAGAGGTGTGTGGATGGAGTTCAGGGGCCCATGAACTGAGAGGGAAACATTACATCTTCTTTTTCACCAAACTCAAACTGAATTTTAGAGTTGATTTCAATTACAAATGTCAGCCACAAACTTTAGAAGTCTTGTTTTTGTTTAGTTGTACTCTTATGCAGCAGGGAAAGAACGGGAATAAGATTTGAATATTGGACAGGGAACAGCAAGAGGGTGATCTCCGTGGTGATAGGAATCTAGGTTATACATATGTGTAGACTCTAAATAAGTAGGGCTCATCCAGTTCTGAGAATCAGAATTAACTTTAGAATCTGTCAAATACACAAATTCTTGGGGGTGCCTGGGTGGCTCAGTTAGTTACACTTCTGACTCTTGATTTCAGCTCAGGTTAGGATCTTAAGGTTTTGGGATTGAGCCCCATGTGGGGCTCCACACTGGACATGGAGCCTGCTTAAGATTCTCTCTCTCTCTCTTTCCTCTAACCCTACAACACCCCCCACTTGTGTGTGTGTTCTCGAAAAAATAAAATAAAAAAAATAACATTACTAAATATGCAAATTCCTCAACCTTGCTCTCCAAGAATTTTGACATCGCTCGTCTTGATGTAAGTTGTGGTCATCTGCACTGTGATATACACACAGAAAGTACACAAGCAGTGCTCTGCAGAGTGTGAATGAATGGATGGATGGATGTGTGCATAATTAATGCATGAGAAGGTAAAACAGTGAAAGAAGCCGCAGGACCAAGAGACTACTACTGGCCCCAGCTATTTGTCCTCAAGGTCACACTGGCTTTCTCCATCTCTCCCTCTGCAGTTCCTATGTTGGGGACCTGCCCAACATAGGGTGTTTTCTTGGGTGTTTCCACCCAGCTGGACTGCTTTTTAATGCTGGAAGACAAATTATATATAGTACCTTAGAGATGTAGGCAACTATCAAGAAGTCTCCCATTACTAGTCACCCTCCTCCAAATTTAAAAAAAAAAAAAAAAAAAGTAAGACATGAAGGGGAAAGAAGCCAAGGCTAATATTTAAAAAAAGCCCTCCAGTTCTCCTGCTCACCACCTTTGAATTTCCCTTCCCAATGCCTCACCTCAACAAACACCTTAACAGATGAGAAAACAGTATTTTCGGTAGATTTGGTGAGGGAGGAGGGCTATCGTTTTCCTGGAGAGTAGCTTGAGGACTCTGTTCTAAGTACTGTTCCTGAGCTCCATTTTTGCCTGATGGCATTTTATTAGTGACAGTTGAATGGATTTTTCTTGTACTTATATACCACATAGGAACTAAAAAAGGAATTTCCATGACATTTGTCTCATGCTCTATTTGATATTTACTGGAGCCAGACTAGAATCTACACATGTTAAAAATAATCACCTCATTATGAGGCCATTTATTGCCAGTCAAGCCACCTTACTTCCTGTGGAGAAATACCGTGTTATGTGCATGAACACTACTAATGGTGGCAAAAAAAAAAAAAAAAAAAAGACATAAGGGCTGATGAGAAGGGACTAAAGTGGTTGCCAGCACTGCAACCCACTTATTTTCCTAGTAGCTACTGGCATTGTCGGAAAGGCGTTTTTTTCTAAAAACCAGAAAGCAGATATTCAAGTATGTCTAATACGGGCAAGTAGAAAAGGGATGGCTGTCAGCCATCACTTATACACTCAAAAGGATTTAGTTAATATAACAGAGCACCATGCTGTTGCTTCTTAATTAGTGTCTTTTTTCCCCTCCCTTGGGCCTAAACTCTAGTAATGACAGGTAATGATTTAACCCTCAAATCTCAAGAATGATGAGGATGATGGATATTCTGGGTAATCATAGTAAGGATGCATTCTTAGATATTCTTGAAGTTGAAAGCAAAATGTGACAAAGAGTCAGTCTTCTTGGACCTCAGGTGCTGAGTCAGGGGTTCTCACCCTGACTTCCTGGGTGGGGTCAATACCCTCCTCTGGGAAGTATCCCCACCCACACCTCCTTCCACTGAGCAGCCACATACTTCCTGTGGTCACAGATAATTGACTTGGAAAGGGTTGTGGATTCACAAAGTGACAGCTGGCTAATAACACCTGTGACCTACAGCCTAACACCAGAAGATGAACTAGACCAATGAAATTCATCCCCTCACAATTTCAAAACATGTGCACGTCATCAGTTGGTGGAGAAAGCTGAGGCCAAAGGATTATGATCTGAAGGAGGGCAGGGGTGCACTGTCCATAGGACGTTGAAGGCATGAAGGATCAGAAACCACAAGTACACCAAAGAAATCAATCCATAGAGAAGGAAAAGGGGAATAGATCAACAGAAAGAACAGTGATGCTAGGATGAGGGCAGAGTGGAGGTTATTTCTGTTTGTTTTCCATGATGCTCAGTTGAGCCTAGGTCTTGTTCTTGGACTCCTGGGAGAGCTGTTCTTGCTTCCGCTCAGTAAACCATTCTTTACATAAAAACATTAAGTGGGCCTCCTTTACTCATGAGCAACAATGTCAGGTTAGACAAAATGACTTCAAAATGTCAAGTTCAAGTCTCCACAGTTGAATTTTAGAAGTCTGAATCTCTGAAATTCCAATATTTGACTCTTTTGATCTATAAAATGTGTTTCATGTTATTCAGTTTGACATGGTGTTTTATGCAGACCGCCCTGGGCCTGCGTGGAGAAGGCGGCCAGTACTTCAATTACTTCACCTTCCACTCATTTTCATATTGAATCTTAGGCTTAGGTAAGTCATTACTCTTTTCTGAACCATGCTTTTCTTGCCTCCATAAAATTGTTTATGCTATTCCCTCTGACTGGAATGCTATTCCTTAGCTTCTCTACCTATAAATTCCTACACATCTTTCTTTCTTTTAAATTCCAGTATACTTAACATCCAGTGTTATATTAGTTTCAGATGTACAATATAGTGATTCAACAACTCTATACATTACTCAGAGCTCATCAAGTAAGTGTACTTTTCATCCCCTTCACCTCTTTCATCCACCACCCCCCCAACCTCCTTCCTGGTGGCAACCACCATTTTGTTCTCTTTAAGAGTCTGGTTTTTTTGTTTGTCTCTTTTTTCTTTGTTTGTTTGTTTTGTTCCTTAAACTCCACATATGAATGAACTCATATGGTATTTGTCTTTCTCTGACTTATTTCATTAGCATTATACCCTCTAGCTCTACTCATGTTGTTGCAAATGGCAAGATTTCATTCTTTTTATGGCTGAGTAATATTCCATTTGTGTGTGTGTGTGTGTGTGTGTGTCTGTGTCTGTGTCTGTGTATACACACCACATCTTCTTTATCTGTTCATCTTTTGATGGACAGTTGGATTGCTTCCATAGCTTGGCTATTATAAAGAATGGTGCAATAGACATAGGGGTGCAGACATCTATTCATCTTTTAGACATTTGAAATGCTAGTTCATCTGTGAAACTTTCCTTGATTTCACCAGACTCAATAGATCCCTTCTTCATTCCACTCTTCCTTCATACCTGGTACTTTAATCTACAATAGCAAGTACCACACTGCACTCTTCTTACCTGCTAAAGGTCTATCTAAAAGGCTACCTCAAAGGCCATGAGGTCCTTTAAAGCAAGGACCACCTTTTTTTCTTTCTATCTCTGACACAATCCAATATTTGGTAAATGTGTGATTTTAATTTTTTACTCTAAGACAATTGGAATTTTGAAAGATGATTCTAAACAACTAAAAAATCCAAGAATCAAAAGGAACTCATCATGTCTAACCTCACATGTATCATACTCTACCACTTATATGCAGAATGAAATAAGTTTGGAAAAAAGAAGCAAATACCAATATTTAAGGCTGTAGATACATTTACACCCAATATTTCCACCCAAATAATTGTTATAAGCAAGAAAATAAATTGTCTGGCTTTTGGAATAACAACTCAATTTCCTTGTAATGTATCCTTCTTTCATCAGGAGTTTGAAAATAATTTAAATTAACCTGTTAATTTATTCTGAAATCCATTGAAAATATTGGTTTGGAATGAACTATTTGGGTAAAGCAGAGACATGATTTTTTTTTTAATTAAGTAGAGAAGTTAATAATCAGACTTGCATTTAGAAACATGGAGAATAGCCCAAAGAGGAAGAAACTAATGCAGGAAGACCAGTTAAGGAATGATTCAGAGTCAAAATTAAGGCAGTGGCTGTAGAGATGAAGAAGGAAAAAGAGGGAGAGATATTTAGGAGTAGTCATAGTAAAGCCACCAAATTTTCATATACATATGTCAATCTAGTCAATGATATTTACTTGCAAAGCCTTTTGGTAAGATAATGCTATGAATTTTTCTGGGATCTGCATTCTAAATACAGACAACAGTTTTCTCATGACCATGATTGTATGAATGAAAGGTGAAACACTTAAGTAGAATGAGCTAATTCTCACACATGAGGAATGGCCATTTACACTGTTGGGAGAACTCCACTAAGGAAGATGTCATAATTTCCACTGCAATTGCTAGGTACCTGGGGATATACACAGCATACAAAGAATTATTCCTTTGGATAAAGTTTTCTCTATTTTGCAGAAAGCTAGACTTTAATGTTTGGCTCATAAACAACATAACTAGAATAAATCAGGGTATATGTAGAGTTCATTCTAAGGGACCCAGTACATGTACTATGTTATATCAGTCCACACACTGAAGAATTTTTTTTTTTAGCCCTTGAGGTAGAGAGTCAAAGCAAATTCAACAATATTTAAGTAACATGGAGAATTATGATTCTCAAAACATCCTAAGTTGTTGGGTAGTATGTTTGAGAAACCCTCATAATGACACAATTTTAAATTTTTGTTCAAATTGTGGACTGATTCTCAATTCAGTACCAAGTGATTTGCAAAATTACCCACCTACTTGCTCAGCATAGAAAATTTGCTATCATGATTGATTCCTTTCTTTTTTCTTCCCTACATCCAAACAAACATTAAGATCTATTCATCCTACACTCTATGTGGTCTTTCCATCCCCACTGCAATGTGGAATAATGTAAAAATAGCTACCACACTTCACAGCTCCTTTCATTAAGAGGTGGAAGTCTATTTCACCATCCCTTGGATCTAAATGGATTTTGTGACTCATTTTGACCAACAGAATCCTTCAGAAGTGAGGTTTGAGGAACTCCAGAGCTGGGGCTCAAGAGACCATTCAGCTTTTGCTAGCATGGTCTTGGAACTATGTGATTCCAGGAAAAATATCCCATTTAACCTTCAAAATAACTAATATAATTATAATTATGTAATAGTAGGTGATACTGTTATCCCCACTGTAAAGATGAGGAACGGGGAGCATACAGAGGCTAAGGAATTTGGCTGAGACTGGAGAATTAATTATTGGTAATATAAGCTCATCATTGTGTAGGATTCAAACCTAGGCATTGTGACTCTAGAACTTGCACTCTTAGCCACCACACACATAGGCAGAGATAATTGGTCTGGTTAACCAGGGACAAGTAGAATCTTCTTGCTATTGGTAACAAGAGGAGTATGCACCCATCATTTTGGGCAACATTGTCAGCTTGCAATTACTTGTTCAAAAGTATTTCTTTCTTATTAGCTTGTAAGCATAATGAGAGAAGGACCATGTTTGTCTTGTTCTCTGTATATCTCCAGAAAGGTATCAGGAACAACAGGTGTTTAAGAGGGAAAAATATTATTTCCCTTCTAGCATTCTTGCATTAGAAATCTGAATCTTCTTTATAGATTTTGGATACTAGCCCTTTATCTGATATGTCGTTTGCAAATATCTTCTCCCATTCTGTCAGTTGTCTTTTGGTTTTGTTGACTGTTTCCTTTGCTGTGCAAAAGCTTTTGATCTTGATGAAGTCCCACGTGTACCCGAATGTTTATAGTAGCAATGTCCACAATAGCCGAATTATGGAAAGAACCTAGATGTCCATCAACAGATGGATGGATAAAGAAGATGTGATATATATATACAATGGAATACTATGCAGCCATCAAAAGAAATAAAATTTACCATTTGTGACGACATGGATGGAACTAGAGAGTATTATGCTTAGCAAAATAAGTCAATTGGAGAAAGACAACTATCACATGATCTCCCTGATATGAGGAAGTGGAGATGCAACGGGGGTGGGGGTTAAGGTGGTGGGAAAAGAAAAAATGAAACAAGATGGGATCGGGAGGGAGACAAACCAAAAGAGACTCTTAATGTCATAAAACAAACTGAGGGGGGTGGGGTGGAGAGGGGTTGGGAGAGGGGGGTGGGGTTACATTATATGTTTAAATAAAAAAGCTTAATAATCTGAATCTTCAAATTCATAAGTAGTGCTTGAGTTTCCCCTTCAACTGTCAATAAAAATGTAATGTACTCCCCCAACCCCCACACACACATACCTCCGAGACAATGAACCCATCACTCAGTGCCTACTGACAGTCATTTTTTTAAAAAGATTTTATTTATTTATTTATTTGAGAGAGAGCGAGAGAGAGCAAGCATGAGCAGGGGGAGGACCAGAGGGAGAAGCAAACTCCCTGTTGAGCATAGAGCCCAGTGCAGGGATCGAGGTGAGGCTTAATCCCAAGACCCTGAGATCATGATCTGAACCAAAATCAGATGCTTAAGGTTAACCAACTGAACCACCCAGACACCCCTTCTGGTGCTCATTATTACACCAACACAGCAAGAGAAGCAAGTGTTGTACTGATGCACAGTTTTGAGAAGGTATCATAACTTTTTGAAAAAGAAGATGGTAGTATTTATTCATCGTTTCCCTCTTTTTTCTGGCTGCAAAGCTCATAATTAATTGTCAAATTTAGTTATTATAGATTTATACCTTTTTTAAAAAGAAGAGGATGGTAGTATTTATGCATTGAGGTTTCCTTTTCGTTTTAGTTACAAAGAAAGTTCACAATTAAGCATTCTACTTATTTGTAGATTATCTCAGCAAGCAGATTTTGAGCTCTTTCTCTCCTTTCCTCTCTTATCTTTGATTATTTTCTTTGTTTTATCAATAGCTGTTTTGGTCTTTTTATTTTGAGGCTTTTATATTTACTGCCTAAATCTTTCAGGGAGTAGACAGGATATGAAAAGATCTATAAAATGATAAGCAATATATTTTTATTTTTGGTTATTGGACACACACAGCATACAGAACTGGAAACAAAACATATTTACTATTTAAGCGACGCCACACCTTTTGAAGAGAGAATCAGTTTCTTTCTTCCAAGCCACAGTGGAAGAATAACAGTACGTACGTAACACACATAAATACAGAATCATCTCAAGGAAAGTGTGTTTTCTCCCTCTGTTCTTTCTTCTTTTGTTCTTGTGTTTAGTCTATTCAGAAAGAATTGAGCCTTATTCCTAACCGTTCAAGGTTAAATCTGTTAATCCATGAGTTCCATTATTGTCCTGCTTCAGGTCAGAGTAGAGAGCAGCTGTGGGTTTGATCACTCCCCCACTGAAGCATATGCTCACAAGTACCCCGCAGGATCACGCCTCCAACAACTGCAACCACAGTGTTCCCATGTGCCATGCTCAGCCTAGCCTCCAACATATTAAGGAGTAACCAAATCATCAGGGTTTCATACTTCACTGGCACTGCACAGGTTTCGGACCCTTTTCAAAGGGTAAAAGCTTATGCTGCTTTCTTTAGTTCAGCAATAAATATTTATAGGATTACCAGCCCATTGTAAATGGGATAACCAAATGCATTCTAATGCAAAGCTCCTGGCTGCTTATCTAGCTGTTTGACAGAATGCAATTACACAACCAATTCTCTTTTTTGTGCCCTTCTGTTACTGCTCCCTGGATCACCAATGGTAGACCCTCTCGGTAGCTATTTTTTGTAACTTTTCCAAGCATTCTCTGTTAAAGAGGCTAGATATGTCAGCTATCCCTCTAAGTACTGGGATAAACATTCTGTTAATGTCCTGATATAAAAATGATATTTTTTCTTTTGCTAACAGAAAATCTCACTTAAAATCATCTACAGCTAATTATGTCTTTGTTTCCAGTAACTTCGATGATCTATGTACAATGATATTTTATGTAATGCTTACCATTGATGACAAGTTGCTCATAGGAGTTCTATACATCTTGTGAATCTTTTTTTTTTTTTTTAATATTTTACTTATCCATTTGATAGTCAGAGATCACAAGTAGGCAGAAAGGCAGGCAGAGACAGAGAGAGAGGAAAGCAGGCTCCCTGCTGAGCAGAGAGCTCGATGCGGGGCTGGATCCCAGGACCCTGGGATCATGACCTGAGCTGAAGGCAGAGGCTTTAACCCACTGAGCCACCCAGGCACCCCACATCTTGTGAATCTTGAGCGAATTTATTTTTATGAGCAGGCTGTTCTTGTGACATCATTACCAGCTAAAATTTACTGAATGCATATTATGTAACAGACACTGAGCTTAGCTCCTCACAGGTATAATCTCCAAATCTTGCAATAACCCAATAAAAAAAAACACAAAAGACACCATTACTATCTTTACTTTACAGATAGAGGAGTAGAACTTCTATGTTTAGCCAGACTATAGGTGGTACTAGAATTTCAATCCAAGTAGGTGTCTCTCTACCACAGATGAAAAACTGATGTGATGAGGATTGAATTGATTCTCATAGGATCCAGAAGCCAAGACTATGTACTTTGGAAATAAGTAATTCAGCATGCATTCTTCTATATGAGTACGTGGGTAGTAAACCAGGACTCAGACACTCTCTGTAATTGTATTTGACACCACCTGTCCTGGGAAAGCAGGTGGCAGCCTCCTGGGAGTATTGGGATGAGCCAGGGTTTTACTGCAGAATTCTAATCACATCCCAGCTGCCGCTCCCCCAAGATACACAACTGGACGGTATTTAAAATAATTATTCTGGGTGGGATAAAAACAATTCAGTCTATACTATTAAATGTGATTGTTCTTCATTTTTTTATCCCAAAAACATTTATTTATAATAACAGGAAGTTTTAATTATGATTTTCATGTCTAGTGTAAGCAGCTCTACAAAAGTACTTGACTTTATAGCATCTATCTCTGTTCCCTGTGTATACATTTAGAGAGACTAAAGTTTCTCTAGTGAGTTTGGAAGCATTTGAATTCAGCCATTTTGTTTCTTGGTGGGGGCGGTTTGGAGGTGGGGTTGAGAGAGACAGCCTGTTTGCAGGAAGAATACATTGTCTCCTCTCTGCCACTTATTTCAATACTGGCCCCTGGTTGTCCAGCCGTGAGGATGCCTAACTTGGGGAACAGGGATTAGAAAGCCCATTGGTTGTCTATCTAAAAAAGCCATGCTCTTCAATTGGATTTATGAAGAATAAAGCTCATAGCCTGATTTTCATTTGTTTGTTTCTTAAACCTTTTTCCTGCTTAATTTTATGTTTTGTTTTTGTTTGTTCTTTTTTTGTTTTTTTTTTTCCTGCTTGATTTTAAATTCAAAAAAGAGAGGAGTTATGTATTGTCTCTTAAAAGTTTTCTAAAAAGATGATAATACCTCTGTTCACCACATTATTTTTTTATAAAGATTTTATTTATTTATTTGAGAAAGAATGAGAGAGAGAGAGAGAGAGAGCACAAGAGGGTGGAAGGGCAGAGGGAGAAGGAGAAGCAGACTCCCTACTGAGCAGGGAGCCCAATATGGGGGCTTGATCATAGAATCCTGAGATCATGACCTGAGCTGAAGGCAGACGCTTAACTGACTGAGCCACCCAGATGTCTCTATTCACTGCATTATTATTTATAGCAGAAAAAGAGTAAGAAAAGACCGGAATTTTAGAGGTTAATTAATTTTGCATTTCTGGAATAATGCCCCCTTGGAGTATTGATACTTTTGTAAAAAAAGAAAAAATGCCTTTATTGAGATAGAATTCACATAACATAGAATTCACCATTGTACAAGTGTACAATCCTGTGAATTTTATTATATTTATATAGCTGTGCAACTATCACCATGATCTAATTTTAGAACATTCACATTTTTCCAAAAAGAAACTCATACCCATTAGCAGTCACCTCCCATTCCTCCCCCTCCTCCCACTCTGCCAGCCTCAGGTCACCACTAATCAACTTTATGTCTCTATAGATTTGCCTATTATGGACATTTCTTGTAAATGGAATCATATAATAAGGTGGTCTTTTGTGACTGGCTTCCTTCACTTAGCATAATGTTTTTGAGGTTAATCCATGCTGTAGCATGTACCAGTACTTCATATCCTGAATGGATATTATGGTTGCTTCTATTTTTTTGATTATTAAGTAAGACTGCTATGAACCTTTGTGTACAAGTTTTTGTGTGTATGAATGTTTTCTTTTTTCTTGGGTATGTACCTAGGAGGGAAATTGTTGGTCTATATGGAAACTCTCTATTTAATCTTATGAGAAACTATTAGACTATTTTCCAAAGCAGCTGGACATTTTGTACCCCTCCCCGCACTGTATAAGGGTCCCAATTTCTCTAAATCTTCACCATTGTTCATTACTGCCCATCTTTTTTTATTATAACCATATCAGTAGGCAATGATGATCTCATTGTGGTTTCCATTTAAAAATAATACTTTTTGTATTTTGCTAGATTCAGCATGCCAGTCTCTGATGAAGGATTTATGTGTCTATGTAAGATATTGGTTTATAGTTTTTTGGTGAGGTTTTTGTGTGGTTTTTGTGTCATAAGAGTAGACTAATAGAAGGAGTTGAGAAGTGTTCCTTCATGTTCTCTTTTCTGAAAATTTTGTGAAAGATTGCCATTATATATTTTTGAAGTATTTTACAGAATTTACCAATGAAACTATTCGGGTTTCAACCTTTCTTTTTTGGGGCAAAATTTTCTTTTTCCTTTCTTTCCTTCCTTCCTTCCTTCTTTCTTTCTTTCTTTTTTTCTTTCTCCTTCTTTTTTTTTCTTTCTTTTTTTTAAGAGGGAGGGAGAGAGGGGGCATATGGGCAGAAGGAGAGGGGAGAGAGGGAATCTTAAGCAGTCTCCATGTCCACTGTGGAGCCTGATCCAGAGCTCAATCTCACAACCCTGAGATCATGACCTGAGCTGAAATCAAGAGTTGAATGCCTAACTGACTGAGTCACCCAGATGCTCCTGGGCAATTTTTAATTACTAATTCATTTTCTTTATTTCCTTGTGATTGGCCTATTCAGGTTTTATAAACTCTTCTTGAGTCAGTTTTGGTACTTTGTCTATTTTATGTAAGCTATCTAAATTGTTTCCATAAAGTTGTTCATGTTCATGGTATGCTCTTATAATCCTTCCACTTTCTGTAGGGTCAATAGGAGAGTCCCTTCTTTCATTTCTCATTTTGGTCATTGATGCTTTCTTTCATTTTTTTCCTGGTCAATCTAGCTAAATGTTCTTCAGTTTTGTAGATCTTTTGAAAGTGCCAACCTTTGGTTATTTTGATTTGCTCTATTATTTTTCTATTTTTATTTTATTGTTTATGCTATGCTCTTTGTTATTGCCTTATTTTTGTTTGCTTTAGTGTACTTTGTTCCTCTTTTTCAAGCCTAAGTTGATCACTAAGATTATTTACTTGAAAATATTAATCATTTCTGATGTGCTCAGTTATAGGTATAAATTTCCCTCTAATAACTATTGGCTGTGTCCCATAAATTTTATTATGTTGCTTTTGTTTCCATTCAGTTCAATTTTCTTATGGTCAGAGAACATACTTTGATTAACTTCAATTCTTTTAAATTTATTGAGGCTTGTTTTACAGCCTAGCATATGATCTACCTTGAAGAATGTTCCATGTGCTCTTAAAAAGAATGTGTATTCTGTTGTTAGGCAAAGTGTTCTATAAATATCAGGTCAAATTAGTTGCTAGTGTTGTGCAGGTCTTCCAGATCCTTGCTGATTCTCCATTTATGTAATAATTGTTTCTGAGTATGGTATTGAAATATCCAACTATATTTGTAAATTTCTTATGTATCCTTTCAATTCTTTTGGTTTTTACATATGTCTTTTGGGTTCTGTTGTTAGGTGTGTACACATTATCTCGATGTATGATATTTTTATCATTATAAATGTGCTCATCTGTAATTTTATCTCTTTACTCAAAGTCTATTTTTTTCTGATATTTATTATGTCCTATTACTATTCTTATTTGGATGGAATATCTTTTTCTATCTTATTACTTTCAACTAATTTTTGTCTTAATCTGAAGTGTGTCCTTTGTAGACAGCATACAGTTGGATGTTGTTCTTTAAAAAAAAAATCTATTCTGACAATCTCTGCCTTTTCTCTGACATTCACATTTATTATAATTATCCACATACTTGGATTTACATCTGGAATTTTTCCATTGCTTTTCAATATGTTTCATAGGTTTTTTGTTTGTTTGTTTTTGTTTCTTTTTTCCTCAAGACCTTCTTTTGTATTAGATATATTTTATTTGTATGTCTCCTTATTGTATCATCTAAATTTCTCTATTGACTCTTTACTACATTTTAAAAGTAATTTTGATTTTCATAAAGCATTACAATATGCATCTTTGTTTATCATAGTCTAATTAATCTTCAGGAGAATATTGGCTGAATTCTGGTAAACTATAGAAACTTTGCTCCAATATACTTTTATTTCTTTTTCTTGTTTTCTGCTATTTTTATACATTACATGTATGTATATTAGAAACCTAACAATACAGTGCTATTATTGTTTTGCAGAACCTTTTGTCTTTTAAATATACTGTGGGAAGAAAAGAGAGGAACTATATTTTGACCACTTTTTATACTTACCCACATATATACCATTTCTGGTGCTCTTCATTTCTTCCTTTTAATTCAATTTATACTCTGGTGTTTTTTCCTTTCAGCCTGAAACATTTTCTTTAGTATTTCTTGTAAGACAAGTCTCAGCCACAAATTTTGTGCATTTTTGTTTATCTGGGAGTATATTTTATTTTCACTTGCCACTTCATTTCGATGAAAATAGAATTTTTGGTTGACCGTTTTTTACTTTTAGCACTTTAAATGCATCATTTCATGGCTTCTGGCCTTCATTGCTTCTGCTGAGAAGTCAGCTGTTGATTTTTATCATGATTTCTCTGTATATAATGAGTTATTTTTCTTTTATTGCTTTCCAGACTTTGATTTTCAACAGTCCGGTTATGATGCATCTAGGCATGGAATTCCTTATATTTATTGTTTGTCCTAATTCAGGATTCATTCAGCTTCTTGGATTTGTAGATTTATTTTTTTCATTAAATTTGAAAAGCTGTGTGTTATTATTTCTTCAAAAAAATTTTTTGCCACTATTTCTGTCATATCCTCCTAGGATCCCAATTACATTTATATTGTTTTGTTGTCTCCAGATCTCAGAGGTCCACTCTTTTCTTCAATTTTCCCCTCTGTTCATCAGATGGGATAATTTCTATTTCTTCAAGTTTAATGACTCTTTCTTCCATTTGCAAATTTGTGATTGAATCCATTTAGTGAATTTCTCATTTCAGCTACTGTAACTAACAATTATTGAATATCCATTTGTTTCTTTACATAATTTCTATTTCCTTATTGAGACTTCTTATTGTTGATTCATTGCCATCATATTTTCATTCAATAATTTAAACATGATTTCCTTTAATTTTAAACATTTCTATAATTGGTGTTTTGAAATATTTGTCAGCTAATATAATATCTGAGCCCATTTACAGACAATTCCTATTGACTATTATTTTTGCCCCATGAGGTATGGGTCACACTTTCTTGTTTCTTTGCGCATCTCATTTTGTTGTTGTTGAAAACTGAACATTTTAGATAATACATTATAGCAACTCTGGATTCTACTTTTTATCCCCTGTGGGTTGTTAGTTTATTTTGTTTTATTTTAAAATAACTTGTCTGGGTTTAATCTTGTTTGTATATGACTTGGTATGTAACTGCTAAGTTTTTCTCCACTTAGTTAAAAAAAAAAAAAGTCCTGTTACATTTTTTTATTGTGGGATCCTAGAGGTCACTGCTATGTCTGCAATAGCCTACTAGTTGATCAATGATCAACAGAATATGGCAAGATGTGCTTGCTTCTATCCTGCAAATGTATGGCCTCCCAGTTTTATATATAACAAAATAATCAAGGGGGTGACATCTCATCACTTTTGCCATATCATGTAATTTATCATGGGATGGACATCATCTTGCCATATTCTGTTGGTTAGAAACGAGGCCCAGGCCCTGCCAGTATTCAAGGAGAGGCAATCATGCAAGGGCATTAACACTAAAAGGAAAAAGTTATTGAGAGTCACCTTAGGATCCATCTATCACATAGAGGAATGTCATTGGGGACCTCAGAGATTACCTATTCTGTGGTGAGATGCTGGAAAGGTACAAATTAGGAGGATTTTCAGCGGATGACCGAACCTCTAAACTGTTTAAAAGAACCATCTGAACTGTTCCAATACAGTAGGCTATTGGCAATGAAATTTTAGAAATTTTGGATTTGATGGCATAGAGAAGGCTCATTGCACTAGGGGAAAAGAAAAACTAGAGAATGTTGAAGGTGATTATCTTTTAAGTGGGAGGAAGCAGTATAATGACTTATTGAAGGAAGAAAATGAGATAAGATCAAAGCTCTGGCTTTTTAAGATTGTCTCTCTAAAACCTTAGGCTGAGACTGTTTTGATCAACTCTTAGAAAAATCAGCTTGCCAATTTGTTGGTGGATATGTTTTTTTCATATTGAATTAACTGAAATGAATGAATTGAATTAACTGAATGTTTTGGACATTATAGAGACAGCATTTTTATCTGGGTGTTGATATAAACTGAAACAGGGCAAATATGGATGTTGAAAAGGCACTGAAATGCTTTAGCCCTAATGCTTTGAATTAGATTCATTACCCCACAATTTATTACTTCTTAAGATACTTGTTTGGATAATCGGGGCATATTATTATGTTTACAAGACCTGGATGCTTTAATTAGTGCCTGGCATGAACTTGTCTTATTTAACCAGTTCTTTAGGAAACTTATTTGCAATAAATAGAAAAAATTCTATCTGATCACTAGACTAAAATGTGGATTTTAGGGGTCAGTGATGAAATCTATGCTGAAATAACGTGAAATGAAAAAAGAGTCATTTGGGGCAGACACAAGTGTTTTTGTTTTCAAGAATGTCCATATCCTGAAGTGTAAGGAATCCCAATTAAAAAAACTTAACTTATTATGGATGCTCACAACGTTGCAATGAATATGTTAGAACCACAGGCAGTAATAGTGTTTTAAACTATGACTCTATCTGGAAAGATGTGAATTCTATTTGATCATAAAAGCAAGCATCAAGAACTTGAAACCTGACATCTTCAGGACATATTTTTGTAGCAATTTGCAGCATTCTACTTATTTTATTTTTGAACTTAAAGGGGACATGAAGTTTCTTGGTACTTCTTTAAGGATACTAATGACAAAGAAGCTATTTCACCTACTGTTAAACAACCAGTCTGCCTTCACAAAGTCTGGGTTAGAGCAGGTAATATTGGAATAGACTCTGTTGTTTGCCAAAAGTGGGCTAGAACAGCCATTCCTTTTTGACAACTGTTCTCTTCTCAGCCAGAAGCCCAGGTCCATGTTCCCAAGACTGAACTCAAGGCAAGAGAAAACATCCTTGCTGGATGACCTCAACTTCTTCTCTCCAGGTCACACTTATGCAGGGTGGAGAGAGCCTTCTGGGTCCCAAACAGAAATCTATCCCTTGCCTGTAGTTTCAGGGAAGGGCACAGAGCCAAGTTTTGCACGAGATATAAAAAGATCATAGCTAATAAATCTGCAACAGTTGCTAATGCAAATATAGGATCCTGTCTGCAAAGCACCAGTCAAACTGTGATGTCCTATGAGATAAGACAGTGAAAGATACACTGGATGGTAATCTTCCAGTAACAAACCAGAAGAGCTGGATGGGAATGAGGAGTAGATACTCTGTCATACTCAGGAGGCAGAACTAGTGCTGATAGAGGAAGTTTCACGGTGATGGATCTTGGATCTACAGGCAATCATTTTTAACACTTAGTACAGCCCAATAATGGATGGGGCCACCTAGAGGGGTAATGAGCTGCACGTTTAAGAGAAGGCTGCAACACCATTTGTCAGGGAAGCCAGAGACCAGCACCGTCCAACAGAAATATAATGTGAGCTGCATGTATGATTTTAAATTGTCTAGTGGCCACATAAAAAAAATAAGTATCAAGTTCATTTTAATTATGTATTCTATTTAGCCCAATATATCCCAAATACTTTTATTTCAATGCATAATCAATATAGAAAAATTATCAATGGGATATTTTACATTTTTTATGTACAAAGTCTTCAAAATCCAGTGTGTTTATTAATGACACTTACAGCACATCTCAGTTCGGACCTGCCACATTTCCTCTGCCTTGTGACAACTGCCTACCACATGGCACAGCACAGCTATAGACCATGAGGAAGATGGACTTACATGGCTTCAAAGACCTCTTTCAATGAAAAATTCTGAGGTTTTATATAATGAGGCAGTAAACCCTCAGATGTTAAGGTACTGCTCATTCAAAAATGTTATGGAAAAGTGGTATAGGCGGGAGAAATTCTTCTGAAAATAACTTAAGGAAAAAAGAGAATTTATTGACTCATGAGACTGAAAAGTCCATTGGTAGGGCTGGTTTGGATTAGGGCTTAATCAGAACTAGATGTCTGCCTGTGCTCCTCTGTGTCTGTATTTCTTTCCTTTTTTACAGATCTCTTTTTCTTTCAGATAGGCCCTATCCACACAATGGTGACTTGCATCCAAGTCCCCCCAATTCAGCAGCCTCAGAAGGAAAAAAATTATGTTTCCTAAAAGTTGAGAATTACACAGTTGAGTGTCAGAAATAAGCTTACATGACTATCTGTGAACCAGTCACTGGGTCCAGGGCAAGGACTATGCTGATTGAAAATTCTTGGGATTCCTATTTTACCCTTGAGCTGGAGGGCAGTGGAGTCAGCCCTGCCTTCTCCAGAGCTCACCGTCATCATGCAGAGGGAAAGAGTGCAGCTGTCTAACTACATGTGCGGCTGCCTAACTACAAGGCAACTGAGGTGCTGTCATCCAAAGTTAGGGACCTGGAAGTTGGCAGACAAAGACAATAGATATCTGCTCTTCCTTACTATAGTGTGTGCTGTTATCCCCTACTCCCTAGTCCCTTGGCCCACCTGTGAGTTACCCTGAAACTTCTGTGGGCAGTTCCCCTGTGTACTGACTTCCATGATTCTTGGCTTGATAGGTTTCTCTGGCCCCAAGACACCTTGCTCACATCCTGGGCTGGGCATCCCAGAATGCCGGGGAGATTTAACATTCTTTTTTTAATTTTTATTTATTTTTATTTTTATATAAACATATAATGTAACCCCACCCCCCTCTCCCAACACCCCTCCCCGCACCCCTCTCTGTTTTATGACATTAAGACTCTTTTGGTTTGTCTCCCTCCCGATCCCATCTTGTTTCATTTATTCTTTTCCTACCCCTTTAACCTCCCCCACCCCCATTGCATCTCCTTTCCTCATATCAGGGAGATCATATGATAGTTGTCTTTCTCCGATTGACTTATCTCGCTAAGCACGATACCCTCTAGTTCCATCCATGTTGTCGCAAATGGCAAGATTTCATTTCTTTTGATGGCTGCATAGTATTCCATTGTATATATATATACCACTTCTTCTTTATCCATTCATCTGTTGATGGACATCTGGGTTCCTTCCATAACTTGGCTATTGTGGACATTGCTGCTATAAACATTCAGGTGCACGTGCCCCTTTGGATCACTACGTTTGTATCTTTAGGGTAAATACCCAGTAGTGCAATTGCTGGGTCATAAGGTAGCTCTATTTTCAACTTTTTGAGGAACCTCCATGCTGTTTTCCAGAGTGTAGGAGGGTTCCCCTTTCTCCACATCCTCGCCAGCATCTGTCATTTCCTGACTTGTTCATTTTAGCCATTCTGACTGGTGTGAGGTGGTATCTCACTGTGGTTTTGATTTGTATTTCCCTGATGCCAAGTGATGTGGAGCACTTTTTCATGTGTCTGTTGGCCATCTGGATGTCTTCTTTGCAGAAATGTCTGTTCGTGTCCTCTGCCCATTTCTTGGTTGGATTATTTGTTCTTTGGGTGTTGAGTTTCCTAAGGTCTTTATAGATTTTGGATACTAGCCCTTTATCTGATATGTCGTTTGCAAATATCTTCTCCCACTCTGTCAGTTGTCTTTTGGTTTTGTTGACTGTTTCCTTTGCTGTGCAAAAGCTTTTGATCTTGATGAAGTCCCAATAGTTCATTTTTTCCCTTGCTTCCCTTGCCTTTGGTGTTGTTCCTAGGAAGAAGTTGCTGTGGCTGAGGTCAAAGAGGTTGCTGCCTGTGTTCTCTTCAAGGATTTTGATGGATTCCTTTCTCACGTTGAGGTCCTTCATCCATTTTGAGTCTATTTTCGTGTGTGGTGTAAGGAAATGGTCCAATTTCATTTTTCTGCATGTGGCTGTCCAACTTTCCATTGGATATTCTTTCCTGCTTTGTCGAAGATTAGTTGACCATAGAGTTGAGGGTCTATTTCTGGGCTCTCTATTCTGTTCCATTGATCTATGTCTGTTTTTGTGCCAGTACCATACTGTCTTGATGATGACAGCTTTGTAATAGAGCTTGAAGTCTGGAATTGTGATGCCACCAACTTTGGCTTTCTTTTTCAATATTCCTGTGGCTATTCGAGGTCTTTTCTGGTTCCATATAAATTTTAGGATTATTTGTTCCATTTCTTTGAAAAAATTGGATGGGATTTGGATAGGCATTGCATTAAATGTATAGATAGCTTTAGGTAGCATGACATTTTCACAATATTTGTTCTTCCAATCCATGAGCATGGAACATTTTTCCATTTCTTTGTGTCTTCCTCAATTACTTTCATAATACTTTATAGTTTTCTGAGTATAGATTCTTTGCCTCTTTGGTTAGGTTTATTCCTAGGTATCTTATGGTTTTGGGTGTGAGATTTAACATTCTTCGGGAGGCACTCAACTTGGGAGGATGGAGACACACACACAGAACAAAGGAGATGGATCCCCAGGACCCTGAGCCCTGAGCTCATAGTAATAATTTGTTCAACAACCCACTGTTCACTAGCTTTTTGCATTCCTTTCTCCTTGTGCTTCCTTGGGATCACCTCCTAAATCAACTATTTGCATTGAAGGTCTTGTTTCACTTCAGGGAACTTAGATCATATCCCACGTCTGAATTTCAAAGAGGATTTGAAATGTCTGTTACATCCAACTGGAAGCTATTTCTAAGGGCAATCTCTGCTACAAAATAAAAACCAGAGGCTGTCAGCCATGTATCTTTTGGAGCCAGAATACCTGGTTTCAAATCTCAGTTCTACCGTGTCTTATCTTGGTGACTCTGGGCAAGGCATATCGCATTTTCTCCCTTACTTTCCTTATTTGAAAAATGGGATAATAATAGAATTGCTAAGAAGATTATATATTTATAAAGTGTGTAGAACAAAGCTTATATGTAATAGTTATCACATAATTATCCACTCTTTTTTTCTGTGTTATTCTTTCTCATCACCAACAATCATCAGTGTAAGACTGTCAACATGTCTTACACCTGTTATACTGAGATAGAGAATCTACCTAGTTTAGTGTTAGGCCAAAAGTAAATCATCAATTAATATTTGCTGCTGATAATTACTATGGCAATAAAACAAACAATGAAGATTCAAGTCACTTACAAAGTAGTACTGAACAGTTTAGAAATAAATCTTTTGGCCTGACTCAGTTGTCTTAGTCCAATCAAGCTGTTTTTTTTTTTTTTTAATATTTTATTTATTTATTTGACAGACAGAGATCACAGGTAGGCAGAGAGGCAGGCAGAGGGAGAGACAGAGGAGGAAGCAGGCTCCCCGCCGAGCAGAGAGCCCGATGTGGGGCTCAATCCCAGGACCCTGGGACCATGACCCGAGCCGAAGGCAGAGGCTTTAACCCACTGAGCCACCCAGGTGCCCCCCTCCAATCAATCTGTTTTAATAAAATACTACATATGGGGTAGCCAACAACAAAGGTTTGATTTCTTACAGTTCTAGAGACTGGAAATTTCAAGATCAAGGTGCCAGTGTTGCTGGCTGAGGGCCCTCTTCCTGGTTCATTCCCAACATCTTACTCACTATGTCCTCACATAGTGGAAGGGGCTAAAGATCTTTCTGGAGCCTCTTTTATAACACACTAATCCTATTTATGAGGGCTCCATTCACATGGCTTTAAGTATCTCCCAAAGGCCCCACCTCCTGATACCATCATCTTTGCAGGTTAGAATTTCAACATAAAAATCAGCGGGGTGGGGGGGCACACAAACATTTAGACCATAGCATTAGTGGAATTTTAACTTCATTTCCAAATGTATTTTTTTTAAGATTTTATTTATTTATTTGACACAGAGAGAAAGAGAAAGAGATCACAAGTAGGCAGAGAGGCAGGAGGCAGGCAGAGAGAGAGGGGGAAGCAGGATCTCTGCTGAGCAGAGAGCCTGATACGGGGCTCCATCCCAGGACCCTGGGATCATGACCTGAGCCAAAGGCAGAGGCTTAACCCACTGAGCCACCCAGGCGCCCCCAAATGTATTCTAAAAATAAGACATATTATTAGTTGAATATAAGCCCTAATCTTATAGAAGTAAATCCTGTGCTGAAATGAAATATAAAATACTGACTTTAATATAAGAGATGAAAAAAGTTTCACTTAATTAGAATTAAACATATATAGTTACATATTAACAATTTAATTAACCTCTGGTCATATAAATTTTTAGTAACTCTTTTCTTACAATGTAGCTCTCATACAAATATAAATTGACTCAATGATCAGGAAAAAAAATCAAAATTGAATATACTGTTTCTACTCCAGGAAAGAGTTAAAGGAGAATGCACTTCTGGATTAGAAGCAGGTGAATTTTGTTTAAGCATACTCATTCCGTCAGTCTGAAAGTGAAGAAAGAGTTGACAGGCTGAAAAGGTGTCCTAGGTTAAGAAACTGAAATCCGTTTATAAACAGAAACTCCCCTGATTTTCCTCTTTGTTTTTCATGCAGTCTCAGAACTCAGAATGGTTTCATATTCACATGTAGGCCTAGAAAGATCTTCCAAAGCCCCACCTGAAAGAATTACCTGGTAGTTTTGGTTTTGATCTGATAATTTACTCCATTAACAAGAATAATTGGATATTAATAATAATTAGAACTTGTTTGCTCTGTCCAGTACATGTTTCCTCTATCCAGTATTTTGTGTAGGACAAAAAAACCTCACAGTTTGAAGATTTGGACTTACACAAAATTGTGAAATACATGAACAAGATTTGCAAGTTGATACTTCAGAACGTTAATATCTTTCCAAAGCATAAATGAAAAGATATATTTAGATCTATGTTACCTTTTGTTTTATGTATTAAAGAAGTATCCTCGATAAGCATATTAGTTTTGGGATCTATAAGAACCAAGTTTGATGTCCCCTCCCCAGTCACTGACCACAGGACCTTGGACAAGATATTTATTTTATGTCACAGTTTCTTAATATATAACTAGAGATAAGAAAGCCTACTTTTCATTATTCTTGAGACAATTATGCAAGATAACACTACAAAAGAAGATGCCAAGACACATGTTGCACACCCAGTCATGATACTTGTGATTCTTTTTATTACTAACATTGGCTTTAGAATCCTTTATAGCCAAGCATTATAACACACTTTTCTATTTCTTTGGATTAGTTTAGGTATATACTGAAAACTTTGTGTATCCTAAAGATTTTAATTGTTCATGTTTCATTGTCTACAGGGCTTCCTGATTATCTTTGCTATCAAGTAATAATTATGCATTACAAATATTTGCTCAAACTTTATATGAATCAATTTTAAATGAAAGAGCTATTTACACTGATCAGATTAAATAAAGAGCACCACCTTCCTCATAGATTTTTTGCTATCAGTTTTACTTTTTTTAAATGTGAAAGGGCAGTACTGCACTAATTGATTTAAGCCATTATGAAATGATAATTTTTAACAATTAGAATGGCATGATTTTTCAGCCTGAGAAGGTATACCTTCTACTTCTAGATGGTGCTTCTTTTAGGCAGACTGTGTTTAAGTTTCACAGTAAATCTGGAAATATTCCTTTAATTATTAAAACTTTTAAAAAATGATCTGTGATTGATTGCTATTATTTTACATGTCGAGCAGAGATAAAAGCTACCAGCGGAGTAAGATTCCCAGGCTCAGCTCAGGAACTAGCAGCATTATCTACCCTATTGTTCAAATCCAAACCCTAAGTTCCATCCTTACTTCTTCCTTTTCCTCACATATCACTTGCACTCATCCTGCAAGGACTCTTGTCTAAGCATTTCTACTCAAGTTCAAGTCACTATCCTCTCTCAGGTGGTCTATTGGAATAGCTGACAAACTGACTTGTTTTCTTCCATTCTTATTCTCCAATCCATTCTTCAAACAGCTCCAAAGCTGCTTTCCTAAACATAGCTCATACCACTCTCCTGGTTGAAACACAATAGTATCTTGCCAGTGTCTTACAATCTAACTCCAATTCTGTACTATGCCTTCTCTAACGCCTACCTTCTTCTCTCATCTCTCACCACTCACTCACTTGCTCTCTAGGCTCTGGCCATGTGTACCTTTCTGTTGAGTACCTATTCTGTAGAATAGTCCTCTGGACTATTCCTAGCCCCATGCTAATTGACTTCATTTGTATCTCAGCTCAAATGCCACTTCCTAAAAGACATCTTCTCTGGCTACTTTGGTAAGCATTGACTAAACCAATTTGACCATTTAGAATCATTAAGTCCTTTTTGGATAGATATTTAGAGGAAGTCAAGGGCCAGAGTTTTTCTCTCCACAACCTTGCTGAGCAAGCAAGTCTCAGTATAAATGTTGCCACAATATTTCTTAGCAAATAACACAAAGCCAGTTACAAAACTTGTCCTGCAAGTTCAAAGTCCTGGCTCTCTATCCCTTTGGGCATCTGAAAGCTGACCTTTTGCTTGCGTACCAATCTTCCCTAGTAGACTGAATGATACCATGGGGAGGACCATGTCAAATTCTGCTTATTTGGTTTATCTCCATCCTTTCCTCCCTAAGCCTCCTAGCACAGTGCTTTGTGTAGAAGAGGGGACTTACTGAGTATGTGTTGCTTAATGAATGATATACTGCTTGTTTTCATTTAGAAAGAACACGAAAAATGACAAAAGATGTTCTTTATGGAATTTGTACAAAATTTGATCTTTCTAAAAGGAGAATGTAAACCTTTTTGAATTAATCCTTATTATTATGAAAGCTATTTTTCTTTTTACCTAATAATTAATCCTACCTAGGGCTAAAGATAAAATGTCTGCCAACAGCTGAATGACCTTAAATTACCCTAAGCAAAGCATCAATAAAATTAGCTTTCTTGCTTTTAATATCTCCATAAGCCCAAGTCACAATGTTTGCTTTGATTAATTATTAAACATATCTCAGATTTTCTATATAATGGTTTTTGTGCTAGATATGATTTCTAATTAAGCTTTGCATTTCTTTGATGAAATTGTATTTAAGTCTACCAAATGCCATAACTCACTTCTGCATTTAATAATCAATGTTTAGCAGATTATTTGAAACAAGTAGGGCAGTAATAATTTATGAAAACCTGCAAACATGTCTGGGATAATCATGAGTATCTGGGCCTTTGTGAGACTTAATTCGGTTGTTTGGAAATGGTATAGAATTTGTGGTTTGAGACATAAATGTCTGTGATAACTGATTAACATACTGAATAAAATCCAATCATACATATACTATTAAAGAGAACGCTATGGCATAAGAAGAATATAAACTTTAAATGCATACATGTTTTAGGTTGTTAAAACCCCAGATGCTGTGTACAAGTGACAGATATTAGTATTAGATTTATGCAAGACCAAATGTCTAGAAGAGCTGAGAATTGCGATCTGTAATCTGGAGGTTTCCGAAACATGGATATATATGTAGACAAAATGTATGGTAGATAGAGCCAAATTCCATCAGTGAGCAGGTAAGGGATTTATACATTTAAGTTGTGTTTCTGAAAAATTTGCTTAATATTGTACTTGGGTTATAACAGACAAAAATATTAGAAGTAAATATATGATAGAGCATTACTCAGCCATAAAAAGGAATATAGTTCACTATGTAGAGTTCACTCTACATGAGTGAACCTTGAAAACATTCAGAGTGAAAGAAGCCAGACACACAAGCCACATATTAAATTATTTCATTTATATGGAATGGTCAGAATAGGCAAATCCATAAAGACAGAAGGTAGAGTAGTTGTTGCTTAGGACTGGGGAGGAAGAAAGGGTAGGTGGTAATAGCTAACGGGTCAAGGTTTCTTTTAAAGGTGATGAATATGTGCTGACATTGACGATGGTGCTGGTGGCCCCATCCGTGAATAAGCTGAAAACAACTGAACTGTATGCTTTAAATGGGTGGCTTGTATGACATATGAGTTACATTTCAGTAAAGCCTTTAAAAAATGCATGCCCATTTCAAAGAAAGAGTGAGTACACTGCTAAGACATGGATACCAAGAAAGGTGTTACTTAAAATGATAGTCCAGACGAACACTTTCAAGCACAAGCAGTTTTACTGACCAGGCGTACTCCTGGTTCTGAGCGCAAATGTTGCAGCCCAAACCCATTTAGTATTGTCACCATGGCAATTCTTCCCCCACAACCATAAACCCTTCCCAATATTTTGATGGCCCAATAACTGATTCCTTTATGGAACTCTGAATGGACTGTTGACTCAGTTTTCTGAGGCTGGAAATGAATATATAGAGACCAAATATGCTGGAAAGGGAATAATACTAATAATAATCTAAATACTAATAATTCCAGGTAGCACTTAGAAATTGCTCACATTTTGGCACGGATAGAAACCATCTATTTCATATAAAAATAGATTTCCTGGGGTGCCTAGGTGGCTCAGTGGGTTAAAGCCTCTGCCTTCGGCTCAGGTCATGATCCCAGGGTCCTGGGATCGAGCCCCACATCGGGCTCTCTGCATGGCAGGGGGCCTGCTTCCCCCTCTCTCTCTGCCTGCCTCTCTGCCTACTTGTGATCTCTCTCTGTCAAATAAATAAATAAAATCTTAAAAAAAAATAGATTTCCTGGGAAACAGTGATTCTCAGAAGAGTTTAGGGCAGGAAAGATTGGCTATGATTTTTTTTCCTGTTACTAGCACCTAGAAAGCCACAGCAAGCACCAACAAAAAAAGGAATCTGATATACTTAGCATTCAGTAAGTGTTGAAATCTTCCTTTTTTTAAAAAAAAACAACAACAAAAAGGTGGTTAAAAGATGTTTGGGGGGGTACCTGGGTGGCTCCATTGGTTAGGCATGCTACTCTTGATTTCAGCTCAGATCATGATCTCAGGATCCTGAGATCGAGCCTCTGATTGGGTCCTGTGCTCCCAGAGTCTGCTTGAGATTCTCTCCCTCTCCCTCCCCCTCTGCTCCTCCTCTCATGTGTGCACTCTCTCTCTGTCAAATGAATAAACAAATAAAATCTTTTAAAAAGACATTTTCAAGGGTAAAGGAAATATTCTGAACTATTCATTTTGTAAGTCTTATCCTATTGGATAACTATTCATTGCTCTCTTTACTTTAAAATACTGGAGCTGTCAGTAAACCCATCAACATAGAAGAGATTCAGGGCCTTAACAGCTCTGAAAGAGATTACCACCCACCTCAGCAAAGGGCTATAAGGAAATGGGAGGCACTCTTTCCAATGTCCTAAGGAAGCATGACAAAGTAGTTAAGACCATGCACTCTGGATTCCATCTGCCTGAGTGTGAGGTCAGCTTCCCTCATTACAAGCTGTGTGACCTCGGGAAAATTACTTAATTTCTCTGTACATCTGGGCTCTCACACTTGAAAAATGAATAAAATAATACTTTCTTTTTGGGTCATTTTAAAGATTAAATAAGTTCGTATTTGCAAAGCACTCAGAGGAGCTCCAAACATATTGAGATAAATGTAAATAAATGTAAATGTTAACACAGAAATAAAACAACAACAAAACCCCCACATTTCACTCTATTTACATGTTTGGAGGCATATAATTGATAGCAATTGGAACTTATTTCAAAGCTTGTCTTTCAACTTGCATTCTTACACTGTGTGAATGTTACTGAATTAGCAATAGTATTATCTGCTCCTGTCACTGGGGCATTTACCCAAACAGATGGAATGGATATCTCTACAACCTTTTGAGGATAAAGATTCTGTAGGATACCTTGTGGTCTCATGTTGCTTTTCACTCTATTGAGTTTTAATTTATCTTTTAAGCTGAATGTGGCTGATATGAAGGCAGAAAACAGTGATGAACACTGACATGACCGGATAGATGGAAATGCAAACAGAATGGGGATGATGGAAAAGCCATTCTCATGAGTGTTCTGGACCCCAGGTCTGACCATGGGGACAGCCTCCAAAGACGTTAAAGAATGAAACTCATCACCTCTCAGATATGAAGGAGAATATGTTGACAGTGAGGATTCAAGACAATAGGTATGTGGTGTCTGGGTGGCTCATTGGGTTAAGTGGCTGCCTTTGGCACTGGTCATGATCCCAGGGTCCTAAGATTGAGCCCGGCATTGGGCTCCTTGCTCAGTGGGAGCCTGCTTCTCCATCTCCCTCTGCCTGCCACTCCCCCTTCTTGTTCTCTCTCTCTGTGTCAAAAACAAATAAATAAAATCTTAAAAAAAAAAAGACAGTATATGTGTAAAAATATCTCCAAAGAGAGATAGGTAAGATGAGTTTTAAAGATCTCTTCAGGTTTAGATATTAGAATTTGTCTACCAGTTTAAAAAAAGAAGCTCCTTAAAAAAATCTACCTATCTCTATATATGTATGTGTATATCTATCTATACCTATCTATCTACTATCATTTAATAGTTATCATGAGCATATGGATCTATTTGCCAGCAAATAACTAATGCCAAAAATTGAAAAACAACCTTAAGTTGCATATTCATTATTATGAACCTCAGAACTGAGAAATCCACTAAAATGAAATAACTTGTAGTAACTATAGATTTAAGAGTGCATCCAAATGGTCATGTAAATATTATGAGATTTAGGAATGTTTAATGATCCAAGAAAAACAACTATAACATCCCATCCAGTCTTCTATGCAAATCACATGACAATTAAACAGTATGTTCAAAACGTGACACAATACCTAAAAACATTCTGGGAGAAAACACATAATTCCACATCTGTTTTTTGCATCTTACATCTTATCCTTGACTGCTTATTTAAATCACAAATTCCTTTCCATGTTTTAATATAAAACTTTATATAAAATTATCATAGGTATTGCTATCTATCTACTGATTGTGTTGATGTACTGTAAATTGTCATACTATCTTGAACAGGATATGTGTAGACATACCTAGGTTTGCTCTCATACACAACAGTGAAAAGAATATAATGCAGCCAGCTCTTTGTTTCTGTTGAATTATTTTCTCAGGAGAAATTCCACTGAGTAAGCTTATAGGGCCAAAGGTACAGACATTTTAATGGGCTTTGCAATAAAGAATGTATTTACTAGTAAGTTGGTAAAAATTTACTGTTATGTGTTATTGTTTTTAAAGTTGTTAAACTAGTGTAAGTTTAATTTGCACATATCAAGTTACTATTGAAAATAATCACATTTTACACCTTTGTGTACCATTTGGATTTTCTCCTTTGTGATTACATTTGTTCATATTCTTTATTGACTTAATGATTCAATTTCATTGTTTTTATTATTTATTTAAATGACTTCACCATGTGTTATTGGTAATGAGCCTTTGCTTATCATATGCGATACGAATATGACTTTTAGTTACTTGTTTCATTTCACTTTTACAAGATTTCATGTTCAGATGTTTGGTAATTAAATAAATAAAATATAATACTGTAGGATGAGATTAACTGGCTATAGAGATTCTTTTCAGTTAGAAATATTTTATCTATATTCTCCAGTGGAAAAAGGAAATGAGGTATTTTGGGTTGTAGCATTTGATTTCATATATATATGTTTCTTCTTTAAATCTGTGGTGTTACATTTCCAGAATGGAAATCTGATTTAAAAATATTTACAGGATAGGGCTTGGAATTTAACTGGACATAATGTTACGTTTTAACCAAAAACTGTTTTGCTGTTCTCCTTAATGATACTCTCCCCAAATCCAAACAAATAACATCTGTATGAGAAATAACTTGGAAACATGTTGTTTGGATTGGTTTTCTTTGCCAAATGGTATGAAACAAAATTAAGACATAGCCTCAGTAAATTATATTCAAGGTTTAAACATTATGCACTTTGTGTTTTGTAAAACTAGAAAATGTATATAGTTTACTCAACAACTCTGAATGAATAGCTTCTCTGGGTTAGATAGAGCCATAGGCAGAATATGAGGTAAATAAGGAGTCAAAGCCACAGCCTTCAGGAGCATGCTACTGGCCTTTCACTTGCTCCTTCAATCATTGTTTCTCTATGATAGTTCTGAAATTTTTCATGAAAATATGAAATTTATTCAGTCAACCAAATGCTCTCAAGAGGCATGAGTAGGAATGAATTCTGGGAAACCAGAATGAGGAAAATAAATACATATTAAACATTCAGTCCTCATAATAAAAATTAATGATTCAGGAAATGGATATCAGAGACTGAAGAGTTCAATAATCCACCAGGATAAAGACCTTGGCCTCTGAAGGACCAACCAGGATAGAAGAGGGACAGGCACAGAGCAATTATAGTAGGAACATCAGTGATAGCAATATATTCCTATGGGAATCTTTGGCTGGTGATCAGAAAGCAAATGAGTGATCAGACTGGCACTTGGTAATCTTTCCCCCAGGAGAACAAGTACACGTGTGATGGTGGGTGAGGCAGAACTGGGAGCAGAAAGACTATCAACTCTCTAGGAAGTCACTGGCCGTCCTTCTGGTAGACATGATGAGCAAATGAACGGAAGGCAGGGGCAGTGCTCACAGAGAGGAGGGCTCTTGACCTGTCATCTCCTCCATGGATTCAATTTTGTTCCTCTCCTCACACTGTCCACAGTTTTTCTTTGGATTCTACCCTGAAGTTTAAGTTGATGTTCTGACAATTTGCAAGAGCCCTGCTATGGGCTTTGGAGAGATCAGGGCCACAGGAAACCCTCTCGCCTTCCATGCTCCCTCTCCCACTCATGCAGGGTACCAGTGAGGGAAGCCCAAGACAGGAAGCTGCTGTGCAGAGACAGCAGCACTGACCCAGGGTGGAAGCCAGAGCTCCGGTGCTGGGGACAGTTGTGGCACGTGGTCCCACAGGGAATCCCAGGCGGTTGCCTTCTTGCCAAATTCTGCTATTTTGTTGGTGGTGGTGGTGGTGGTTTCTTTCTGTCAGGCTTGTATGTAGTCCCTGTAGATGTTTATTACTGGGATTTCATGTTTGCTGGTTCCAAGCTCTACTCTCAGGTGGGACAATACAGGCAGGATTCATCAGCAAAGCAGAGCTGTATCCATGGGTAAATCATTCAGATACTTTCCTCTCCCTTTGCCAGAGAGGCTGCTGCCTTCGAAGCCCAGTACCTCTCTCCATAATCCTGCCCACTTCCATTGTCCTCTCCTGCATCCTTCTAGATCTTTCTGCACCTCCAGCACGATGACAGGGGTCTTCCCCCTTCCTCCCACCCCACCTCTGGTGCAACAGGCCTCCAGGGCATTGCCCCATCTCAAACCCCTTTTTCCCTTTGCCTAGTTGTTGCCCATACAACACAAGCTGTTAAATACTGCAACCATCACCCTCCTTTTCAGGAATAAGGCGGATGTCTCAGCACATGCTAGGCGACTGCTACAGCAGTTGCTCCCATGTCACCACATTAAAAATTGCAATTCTAATAATTGTAAGCACATTTATATGAAATAAGTGGAAAATATAGAAAGCCCATACAACCACACAGTGATAAATAATTTCACAGCTGTGAAACAATTTCAGGCTATATTCCATTTTAACATAAAAAAGATAAAATATTGGAAATCTTATCTCATAGGTGTATTATCCAAGAAAAGTCAGAGATGAGCAACTAATCCTTTTATTGCTGGAAGGCTGACTTCTATAATCAGGACCATATATGCTGGTGGACAATTTTGAATGTTCACTAAACAAACATGTCAAGGAATTAATTTATAACTGATGAATACTGTTAGGTGGCAACATCTATTTTATTTAGTATTTCTCCTTAGTGTATGTTTTTAGGTGCCAATTCAGCCCCTTATCGAATAAATACTATAAACTTGTCATTCATTTGATATGGAGAAATGGCTTTTTGATTCCATAGTATTCTGCTGCATTATAAAAAGTTTGAATATTATGCTATCATTCTACAAAATGTTTTACCAATTTAATATTAATAATTTTTAAAAGGAGGGAGATCTGTCCAGATATGAAAAATTCTAGAAAAATGCTTCAGAATTTAAAAAAACAAATAAGAACCTTTAGAATATAATAAATATAACCTTTGGTGTATAATAATAGAGTAGTTGTGTACCTTAAAATAGACTGAAAATTTTTAAGAGATAATTTGCCTCCATATTTTTTAAAGTAATCATTTAAACATATTTATTTGCCACAGTTTCATATGTAACCTCTAGGAGATTAAAGAATGACCAGAAAATAGGAAAAGACTGATAAGCATCTATTGACAGTTGGCAATATATAGAAACCAAGAATAACCAGATTCCCTGCTACATCTGCAAAAAAAAAAAAAAAAAAAAAAAATCCCTAAATATTGAGGCCCAACCTCTTTCTATTTTTTATCCAGTGCAGAATTTGCCTTTAATTGAACTAGAACCCTAAACAAGCTTTGATATTTTTATTCTAGTCTTTCATCTTTTTAGAAAATTGCATTTTAAATGTGCTCTAAAACACTTTTTTAGAACTTAAATATGCAGATCAAAGAACAATAATTCATACATTGTACAAGTGAGGTAAGACTGCTACATTGGTGACCCCAAATGAGCCATGGTTCCTGGTATTGCCACTTTTTTATAGCCACCCCCCTTCACTCAGCTTGAGCTTGGTCATATGACTTGCTATAGTCAGCATTACTCAAGTAGATACCTGATAAATGCCTACATGTTGGGTTTCTCTTGGAACCTCAGTGCCTTGCTATAAGAAAGCCTGTCAAATTTCTGCAAAAAGACAAGATGGAAGAGGAGGAAGAGGCTGTGGAGGAAACTGTGGTCCAACAGCCAGCACCAGATATATGCATGAGGCTTTCTTGGATATTCTAGCCCCAGCAGAGCTCCTGGTTGAAAGGTTCATAGGAGTGAACCTGTAGGATATGATGTGAACCAGAAGAACTCCTCAGCTAAACCCTGCCCAAGCTCCTGACCCACAGAACTCTAAGCAATACATTTATACTGCTCAAAATCATTCCATTCTGAAGCAGTCTATTATGCAGCAGTAGATAACAGATATTGTAAGGGATAGTAAGGACTTTTCAACCTTCTTTCTAGAAATAATTCCAAGGTACATTCTTCACTGACATACACCTCTTCTATTTCTGTTGTCTATTTATTCACCATGGAGCCTATATCTTTTTTTCTGACTCTACCTCTAACCAGTTGGACAGGAGGACAGAGTTGGATGGTTGGTTTGCATAAAAAGTGTGACTGAGAATGGCTTTATTACACATGGACTCAAACAACATGCCAAGCCCTTGTTGGATCTCAAAGGAACCCCATTCTTGATAATGGTATATATCTTAAGTTAATGCCAGTCCACATGGAATTAAATTGTAGGTGGGACAATCTGGTAGAAGAAATGAACAGATTCCCAGCACATAAACCTTGTGTGGTCCATTCAAGCCATTTCTTCTCTCTGCTCCTTTATATGGAATTATATCTTGACATCAAATGTTAGGCACTACAATGTAGAAAACTCTTTGGAGGGATTTGTTTTCTTAAGGATTCATTCTTTGAAATATGAGGCTTATTAGATTGAGCAAGTCATTGAGTGTGTTTGCATCCTTCTTCCTCTGGAACTATTAGTTAAAGAATGCTTTCAAAAGAGAAGTAAGTAGTAGCAGAACTGTAAGTAGAGAATGTACTGGGGGACAGTGATGCTATTTCCTAGAATGGTGTATATTGTTAGAACTATAACTAGTTCTAAAACAAAGTGGATACCAGGAGGAAAAGATGTAGCCTCATTAATTAGAGCTGATGTTAGCATACTTGCTGTTACTTCCATTGTTTAAAGGATGTTCTCCATGTGCTTATTTAAGGTTTTATCTACCAGAAGGTTGTGGGCAGAGGTTTACTTACAAAATGCCAGTAAAGGAGAGTCTAGATCAGATGACACAAATATGTTACTTACAGAGAGGAGTATCTGGACAGCACTGTGGATGACCTCTAGGTACTGGAAATCAACAATGCAGCCTGTGACGGAGACGTACGTGTAGTCGTCCATCATGCCATGGGCCGATGGAGGCAGCACTCTTCGGACACAGCCGGGCCCATGCTCCCGCCACCATGATCGGTGTACAGAAATGTTGAATGTCATCAGATCTGTATCCTGGGTGGGCAGAAGACAGGAAAGCAAAAGGAGACAATGAACACTGGGTGTTGTATGCAACTGATGAATTATTGAACATTACATCTGAAACTAATGATATACTATATGTCAGCTAATTGAATTTAAATAAAAGAAGAAAAAAGTATAAAAAGAAGAAGAAGAAGAAGAGGAAGAATAATTCTGGATGAACAAAATTGTTGAAATGATTTAAATTTCAAGTGAAAAATAACAAAAGACAGAATCACAAATGGCTGTGTATGCCATATGCCCAAACTATTGGATTACAATTGTTTAATATAGAGATACAGTCTTTTGAAGAGTAACATTTTAAGGTTAGCACACATCAAAAATCCAAAAAAAAAACCCCATACATTCCTTCATTTTAAAAATTATTTTGTTCAGTTTGAAACTTTTCTGCATTTTCTTGTTCATCATCATCAGTATCACCATCATGGGCTAACATTTAATGAGTGCTTTTTTGCATGTTAGACATTGTTCTAAGCATTTTTCATATTTATATCTCCTTTAATATTCATGCAGGTACTATTACCAATCCAATTTATAATAGGCTGAATAATAGTCCTCCCAAAAGACATTCATGTCCTACTCCCTGGAACCTGTGAATTTTACCTTCTTTTGGATTATCTGAGTGGGCCCTAAATGTAATCACTTGTATCCTTACAAGAGTCCGAGGGAGATCAGACACAAGGAAGAAAAGGAGGAGGCAATGCAACCATGCAGGCAGAAGATAGAGTAATGTGGGCACAAGCCCGGGAAAGGTGGAAGAGATAAGGAAGGATTCTCTTCTAGAGCTCCAGAAGGAACATGGCCCTGTCAGCACCTTGAATTCACGCCAGCGAAACTGATTTCAGACTTCTGGCCTCCAGAACTGTGCGAATAGGAGTCCGTTTTGTATTATCTTGTTATAGACCAGCCATGAAAAACTAAGACAGGTAAGGAAAGTAAGTCACAGAGAGGTAAAACAGATTGCCCAATTAATAATAAATTAAATAAATTGCTTATTTAATGAGAGACCCCAAACCTGATCCTATGCAGTCTGTACTTTCAGCTATGAAGTCTGTGCTATCTCTTCACCTACTCTGTTCTCCCTCCCAAATCCCTACAATTCCTCATACCCTAAAGGGAGCTGGGTCTTTTCTCTTCCATTTTTTTTCCAGAAAATACCACCGACAGCAAGAGTGAAAGAACAAAGAAGGCAATCTTTGACATTTACATATCAAAATAAGCTTTCCAAGCTCTTAGCAGAGACAACAGCCCAGGTGTTTAATCCTCAAGAGATGCCTTTTAGTATTTTGGGGGAATGTCAGCCTTGAACAACTAAGAGCATACTGTTTTTGCCATAACAATAGATTGGAAAAAATACAGGAGGAGCCAGGATCTCGACTCTTGACTCCCAAATAACCTAAAAATTGCAGCTGCACGGTGGAGCCAGAAGGAACAAGCGAGATGATGGGGAGCAACCCTCTCATCCCAGGACCAGGACACTGCACCTGCAGGGAAGCCCCAGGAACAGGAGGGGGTCAGCTTTTGTTGATTTCCCAGCCACCACCATGAGCAAGCTTCTGAACCCCCTAGTGCCAGGGGACATGATGGTCTTTGCTCAGAAGCCCAGGGGCTGCCCTATGATTGCACAACACAAACGATGCTCATCCTTACCTCAGTGGGATGAGGCCAGTCCCAACCTCAATGGCATAGGACAATTCTAAGGGCCAGAAATTGGTTTTGGAACTCTGAAAACACAGGGGCAGCTGGTGTGAAATGGAAAGCCCTTGAACTTATATGTGGTGGGGGCTGGAAACAAACAGTGTGAGACCTCCCTGAGCAAGGACTCCCTGTTATTCCCTGCTGTCTGTGAACATGAATCATGAGGTAAGAAATATGTCCAGTTCATGTGAGTAGGCAAAGTTACTCTGCAGGTTTAGGTTTCCCTCAATTCAAATGGAGACAAGGCAGGGACCCAACTCAGGTCCCTTCAACCCTGACCACAAAATCCAGCATTCCTTGATAGTGGAAACTTTATACCTCTTTTTTTTTTTTAATTTATATATTTGACAGAGAGGCATACAGTGAGAGAGGGAACACAAGCAAGGGGAGTGGGAGAGGGAGAAGCAGGCTACCTGCTGAGCAGGAAGCCCATTGTGGGACCGGATCCCAGGACGCTGGGATCATGACCAGAACCAAAGGCAGATGCTTAAGGACTGAGCCACCTGGGCGCCCCTCTATACCTCTTGAGTAGCATGTCTTGCAGGAATGAGGAAGCAGGATGCTCACCAAAGGAGGGACTCCACTGTGAAGACTGGTGAAGACCAAACCAAACCAGTCTGTGCCAAGGCAGACCCCAGTGCTGACCTTTCACCTACTTTCCCCTCCCTCCCCCCTTATAATGCTATAAACATGCTAATTAGACACATGACTCATGCAGAAGCATGACATGCAAGTGCGCAGGTGTCAAGAAATTCCCATCTCTGCATGCTTGAACATCAGTCCTTTCCTGTCTCAGCTCTTTTACAAAGTTTGCAGGCCTTTGTTCTGAAATCCAGTCTGAAAGACCCTTTCCTTTTTGCTGTCTCCCTTGTGCTGGGGCATAAGGCCCAATAAAAAGCCTTTTCTGGAACTTCTGCGTGGCTTCTAGTCAATTCCTATTGCTTGGAGAGCCCCAGGACCCTGGTGGGTTAAAAAAAAAAAAACAACAACTACTATTTTAAGTATGCCTCCGATTATATCGCTATTAAAACATTTTACATCTGTTTTTTTCTTTTTTGAGTTGTTGGTTTGTTACACATATCATTCAGTTACCTTCACAGTTACAGCACTTTATTGATAATAAAACATTTTACATCTTTTTTCCCCCCTTGGTTCCTGGTTTGCTACATGTATCATTTGCAGTGCCCTCCGAAGGGAAAATATTATAGAAAAATAATTGCTTTAACTAGTGAATTTGGTTTAATACAAGGCAATTTACCTGCAGCAAAACTTCACACTGACTGCTCCCTTTCCTGACCATCAGATTTAATCTCTTACAGTTAGTCCTGATCACAACCTAAAAACTATTATTTCCATTTTAATAGAATTCATTAGGTTCAGGATGAACTGGCGTGATCTCAAAAGTCATAGCAATTTCTACTCTTTAAGCATTCTTACCCAGTGGCCTTTTCTTTTGCTGGACTCTAAATTCCTTTCAATATGACTTGGACTAAAATTTATACTACACAAATAAAAAACAAAAGTGAATTTATGAACTCATGATACATATTTGTTACATTCATAAAATCTCTCTGTGTAGTTCTCACTTAATTTGTTGGCACTATAAACATTTATAAACTGCACTGTTTTTTGCAATGGCTGTATTAAAACTGGAATGAGGACATCAGTAGTATCAAATTATACTAAAAGTTCAAACTTCTAACTTAGATTTGGTATAAAGTTGTATTGCAAGTTTGTATCTGATTTCAAGCCCCTTCAGTGGCTGGATTTCAAGCATTTGAAAAAAAACCTTAACACATGATTAGTCAATTTCCTATATGAGGCACATCAGAGGAAATGCAGTACAGAAAACTATAATAGTGTTCTTTATAAAGAAAAATAAATAAATACAGAAGATCACTTAGTTTGTTGAAGCTTTTTGTTAACACACCAAAATCTGTAGTTTTGAAATACATGGGTTAATGCTAAACCGCAGATCAACAGAGGGCTCTTTAAAATAATTTCAAGTAGCTCAAATATCATTTCTCTTTCAGTTCTTAGAGTTAGAATATTATGTGATGATATAAGCACATCGTGGTTAAGAAAATTGGCGACTGGTATCTTTGTCATTTTCTTTAGAATTTAAGAGATATAAGCAATGATATTTGTTTTTATGCAAGTGTAAGTGATTACCAAAGGACTGTTTGGGGGAACAAATAAGAAGAAAGCAAGGAGGGAGAAGAAAAACATGAAGTCAAACCAGAGTGGCTTGAGAGGCATGAGGACAGCCTGGAGAGAGACAGCACGTCAAGCCAACAGAAGGGAGAGTCAGGGAAGGTGGTGAGGCCATAAACTCAAAGCCTGGTAAAAAAGGAACAATGAATTTGAAGACTGGTTGGGCGGGGGTGAGGGGTAGTTTTTAATAAAATGCAATACCTAATACAAGAGTATTAGGAGTGAAAAACTGTATTACAAGGAATTGAGGGAACTGAGAAGAGAGAATTTGGTGTATTTTTTCATGAAGTGTGCAAGTCAAGGTTGTGAGAACACAGGACAGTGGCTTCAAGAGTGAGCAAGGAGAACGTGAGTTAATGCACGGAGAACCTCTTGTTAGCTCTATCTGCTCACACTCACAAAGTTGGGACTTAGAAGAAAATTATTCCAGAATAGCTGCTTTCCCCTAATATCTATTTAAGCAAATATTAAATGTTTAAAAGTTCTTTCCTCTCTCTAGTGTGAATTCCTAACTTGTTTCCATTTTCTTCAAATACTTGAATTAAACAAAAAGGAATTTCTAGAATTCTTTGAAATGTTGTTCATTAACTGTGTAGGTGGACATACCTGCTTGCATCCCATTCACAGGAAGTGTACCCATCGTACCACAATCAGCTCAATAGTCACTTCTTTTATAGTATACCGCTATATGATTTCTTACTAATCAAGGAGCTAGTCTTTGTCTTTTCTTCTATGTACTTTCAATCATCTGCTTTTTTGGGGGGGAGGTGTATGTGTCTAATTCAACTTTAGCTAATCCTTTCTACTTCTAGAAATGGATTCTTGACTGCTAATATTCTTTTTTTTTTTTTTCTGTTTCCTTAGTTGTGGCTCAAAGAGTCATCAAATCCACGTTTATGTAGTATTCTACTTTCTTTGTCTTTTTACTCTCTCTTATCATAAGCCAGCCCATCTGAAAGTGAACACATGTTTAATGAAATAGATCTTGCTCAATTTTAAAGAGTTAGCATAGGTTTATATTTATATAACACAATTCGTGTCAGTTGAAACTTCTTTTGAAATACTTACTCGTCTTAGAATATGAATCAGACAAGTTTAAACAACTTCCTCACACTTCTAATTATTTTTTTTTCACCAAAGCACTAAACATTTCTGTAGATCCACAGAATAAACACAGTGCTCGGTAGCGAGGTGTAAGTGTTTAGAGCACATAACACAAAGATTTGGAACCAGTTCAGACATATCAACAATTATATGTTATTTTCCTTAGAGAAAGGTTTAAAAGGTATTCAGGCTTCCATTGGGAAGCATTTGTCATTTGCTGCTGCTTTCTTAGAGAATCCTTGTACAACCCATGAACAAGTCATAATCACTTAGGTTTATGCCACTGGTTCTGGAGATAAAGAGCAGTCTATACCTATAAATGCAGAGAACAAAGTGGTGGTTGCCAGAGGGTGGGGGTGGGAGGGTGGGAAAAATGGGTGAAGGGAGGTGGGAGGTACAGGCTTCCAGTTATGAAATGAATTAAGCCACAGGAATAAAAGACACAATATAAGGAATATAGTCAATGATATTATAATAGTGTTGTATGGTGACAACTGGTAGCTACACTTGTGGCGAGCACAGCATAACGTATAAATTTGTCCAATCACTATGTTGTGCACCTGAAATAAGGTAGCAATGTAGCAACTATACTCATATTTTAAAAACTAAAAGAAAAAAGCAGTCTACCAAGTAAGTGCCCATTGACCACTTTGCCTTCCTGTTTCCCATCTCTACAAGTAGGTATTGCTGGGATTTTTCAATTCTGTATCATTAGTCACAGGCCAAAGTCTGAACAAAAAGTAATCAAGCCTTTTGTCTTCGTTCTGGGGCTTAATTCTCTGGATTGAACCATTACCGGAAGCAATGAAGTATTCTCTATCCAATCAACAGATATTTCTGGAGTTGCTAAGATGAGTTACACATTAAGATATAAGACTGAAGAAAGGAGATCTTATCCCGCCCTCACGGAACATACATGCTAGTGGAGAAGATAGATAATAAAGTAAACAAATAAGTAGGCAAAAATAAGTATGCCCTTTAAAAACCAGTATGAAGGAGATGATGTGCTGGGGAGTGGCTGGGGTGTGGATGGACAGAGACAGAAGACATGAAAAGACACTTCTCCAATGAAGACATACAAATGACTAACAGACACATGGAAAAATGTTCATCATCATTAGCCATCAGGGAAATTCAAAGCAAAACCACATTGAGATACCACCTTACACCAGTTAGAATGGCAAAAATTAACAACACAGGAAACAACAAATGTTAGAGAGGATGTGGAGAAAAGGAAACCCTTTTGCACTCTTGGTGGGAATGCAAGTGGGTGCAGCCACTTTGGAAAAGAGTGTGGAGATTCCTCAAAAAATTAAAAACAGAGCTACCCTATGACCCTGCAATTGCACTATTGGGTATTTACCCCAAAGATAGAAATGCGGCAAAAAGAAGGGCCATCTGTACCCTAATGTTCATAGCAGCAATGGCCACAGTCGCCAAACTATGGAAAGAACCAAAATGCCCTTCAACAGACAAATGGATAAAGATGTGGTTTATATATACAATGGAGTATTAGGCCTCCATAAGAAGGGATGGATACCCAACTTTTGCATGAACATGGATGGAACTAGAGGAGATTATGCTGAGTGAAATAAGTCAAGCAGAGAAAGTCAACTATCATATGGTTTCACTTACTTATGGAGTATAAGGAATAACATGTAGGACATTAGGAGAAGGAAAAGAAAAGTGAAGGGGCGAAATTGGAGGGGGAGATGAATTTTGAGAGACTATGGACTCTGAGAAACAAACTAAGGATTTTGGAGGGGATGGGGCAGGCGGATGGGTGAGCCTGGTGATGGGTATTAAGGAGGGCACATATTGGGGTGCCTGGGTGGCTCAGTGGGTTAATAAGCCTCTGCCTTCAGCTCAGGTCATGATCTCAGCGTCCTGGGATCGAGCCCCACATTGGGCTCTCTGCTCAGCAGGGAGCCTGCTTCCCACCTCTCTCTGCCTGCCTCTCTGCCTACTTGTGATCTCTGTCTGTCAAATAAATAAATAAAATCTTAAAAAAAAAAAAAGGAGGGCACATATTGCATGGAGCACTAGGTGTTATACATAAACAATGAATCCTGGAACACTGTATCAAAAACTAATGATGTATTGTATGGTGACTAACATAATACAATAAAAACAAAAACAAAAACAAGATGGTCAGAGAAAGCTTCTCTGATAGTGGATATTAGGGCTCAAACCTATTAGATGAGTCTTGCAAAGATTACGTGATGGCAAAATGGTTTCAGAACTCCAGGTACTGACTGAAGGATCCTACAGCTAGAGGGAAGCTGAGGTGAGGATAAACGTAGTATGGTGTGTGTGTGTGTGTGTGTGTGTTCTCTGTCCACTGAAATGGCCTAGACACAGTGTCACTCCAGTAGCAACAAACACCTCTGGTTTACACTCCCCAGTAATAAGAACCAAGCTTGTCCTCTGGAGAAATGCTAAATCCAGTGTTCGTACAAAGAAGGAACAAGGAGAGTGTGAAATATATTTTGTGCTAAGCAAGACAATTTTCAAAAATTGATAAGTCATGTTAAAAGGATATAGGAACCAATATAATGAGTCTGTCTGGCTGAAGTTGTAACAATTTGAGCACTAGAAAGAATCAAGATGGAGGCCCACCAAACACAACGAATCAATGAAAATCTATGACTCCATAATGATCAAAAAGGAAAGGCAGAAAAACTCATTGTTAATATTTAAAGCGGCTACTTAAACAAGACCTCTTGTGCTTTCTGCTCACGTTTGCTGTTAACTGCTATGAAAAAATGTTTTGTTAATTATAAAAAATAATCGTACTTGAAAAATGAGTAATTAAAGAGAAAGAATTAAGTATTTATTTTGCCTTTTCCAGTAGGAATTCTATATCAAGTTAACCAAGTTGGTGAAATAAAGCTTTACATTACTGATGACTGTGAGGCAATAAATATAGGAAAAATAAAGTAATTTAAAGACTTTTTTGCCAATTTTAATTAAAGTGATTCTTATAAGGATTAGCAAAGGGTTATTTAAAAAATTAAGTACATAATTAATCCATGTAGTGCCTAAGAACATAATACAGGTTTCTTTTTAGTGTCAAGCAGTACTTACAGAACAATAATAACAATAAATACATCACATTTCAGAACTTATAAAATGTACATAAAATGATATTTAGGGAAAAATTTATAGCATTAAATGTTTATGATAGAAGAGAAGAGAGGTTGAAAATACATAAGCTAAGCATCCAGATTAAAAGTTTTAAAAGAATAACAAGTTAAAATGTTAGAAGAAAAGATGAATAAATATAGATTTAATTAACAAACATTTGTTATGTGCCTATGCTATTCTGGGATCTGGATTAATCCATGAAAAAAAAACCGACAAAAATTCCTGCTCCACTAGAGCTAACTAACATTCTTGTATGGGAAGTCAGACCATAAATGTAACAAAAAATAAAGTACATTTCATGTTTGAAGATGACTAATATTTAAAAAGAGTAGAATAAGCACACAGAAATATCTAATAGTAGAAAGTAATAAAGAAATCAAAGATCCAATAGAAAGAAGCAACAAAGCACAAATTAGATTCTTTAAAAATCTGTAGTAAAATTTACAGCACCCTGGGAAGAATAATCAAGCTTGATATGACTCCTCCTTGACCAGGTGTGGCTTGGTGGCCACTTACGAGCAGGATAACAGTCTTTAACAGAATAATGTGGCAACATTGAGAAGTTTAAAATGGTAATGCCTCTCAATTCTGCAATTTACCCCTCTGTCTTTATCGTAGCTCACGTATCTACCTCTCTCTATACGGGTGTTCTTAGCAGCGTTGTTTGCAACAGCAAAAAGTTGAGGACCACCTAGTCTGTCAGAAATTAATAAACTGGTATTCATGCAATCACAGGCTACGTGAAGTGGAAATAAATTAAGTAAGCTTATGTATATTAAAATGATGGATCTCTTGAACATAATGTCAACAAAAAGAATCAAGTTGTGGACAGAATATTGTATGACCTCAGTAATATAAAGTTTAAAAAGTTGTATTAATACTAATTTTTTAGGAATGCATATATATATGTATATATATATATAGTAACACTTGAAATAAATATGCAAATACAACAAATAAATGCAGAATATAGAGTGAAAAAAGTGATCAGGAAACAGTAAACAAAAAGGGTTTAGCTGTGTTGGGAAATGTTAGTCTTTGTTTCATTGGTGATAACATGAGTATTTGTCGACTATTTCATTACTCTTTATTAAGTATTACATACTGCTTGCAGATAAAAATTTTAAAAATGTCTTTCCATTTCTCTCCATTCCAGTTGCCACTATACCAGACTGGCTAACCACTGTTTCTCCAGGAAAACTGCAATGACCTTTTTTTTTTAAGATTTTATTTATTTATTTGACAGAGAGATCACAAGTAGGCAGAGAGGCAGGCAGAGAGAAAGAGGGGGAAGCAGGCTCCCTGCTGAGCAGAGAGCCTCATGCTGGGCTCAATCCCAGGACCCTGAGATCATGACATGAGCCGAAGGCAGAGGCTTAACCCACTGAGCCACCCAGGCGCCCCTGCAATGACTTTTATTTTATTTAAATATTTTATTTATTTATTTGACAGACTGAGATCACAAGCAGGCAGAGAGGCAGGCAGAGAGAGAGAAGGAAGCAGGCTGTCAAATAATGATACTGGGACCCTGGGATCATGACCTGAGCTGAAGGCAGAGGCTTTAACCCACTGAGCCACCCAGGCGCCCCTGCAATGACTTTTAAATACAACTTCTGGCATCTCTCGTTTTCCTCAGATATGTTTTCTTTATTACAGCCAGAATGATATTTTTTTAAACCCAAACACATTGACGTCACTAGTTGCTTTAAAACACCTCAAGGCTTTCCCACTGCCCAAAGATAAAAGATTAACTCCGTGGGACAGCTTGAGAGGTCTTTACCTCCCCCTCCTCTAATCACTTCTGCAGACTCTTGTCCTTCCCTTCACCATCATGCTCTAGCCACAATGACCTGCTTCCCATTCCCCAGTTGAACTGTTCTGTCTCACCTGTTGGTCTTCACACACCCTGTTCCTTTTTCATAGAATATCATTTTTCACTCTCACCTTCCATCTGCTTTCTTGTCCTTATAATCAGCCATTCCCCAACCTGGGTACCTGACCAACTCTCATTTATTTTTAGCTTTTAGCAGCAACTTCACATCCTCTGGAAAGTCATTCCTGAGCCCTGAAAAGTCTGGGCAATATAACTCTTCTCTGTGTTCCCAAGTGCTCAGTTCTGCCACCTACTTTAATATCTTTGGGTAGCAGAGACTTATTCCTTTTTTATAATCAGTTTTCTGACTCACCCACAAGATTATAAACCAACTATAATCAGCACTGTTTTCCCATGCCAGGCTTCCAATAATGGCTATATATATATATATATATATATATACATATGCATATATATATGCATATATATGCATTTAGATATATATATTTAGTCAAAAGAATGAACAAACTTAGTTACTAGGTTTTTGGGTCACAATTTCAGTTGAGAATAAAAAACAAAAACAAAAACAAAAAAACACCCAGAAAGCAACTACACATCCATCCAAGTTCCTCTTACGTTGCTTGTGGGAGTGTGAACTTGTGCAGCCACTTTGGATAACTTCATATTCCCACTGAAACCAGGTATGTGTATGCCTTATGATCGATGCTGTGTTCCCACTCCCAAGTATGTAGCCAGGAGAGACGAATGGATACACCCACCAGAGACCCGTACAAGAATCTTAGCCCCTTTTTATAGCCAAAGTCTGAAAGTGCCCCAAATGTCCATCAGCAGTAGAATAGATAAATAAATGTGGTATGTTCGTATGCTGGAAGCTACACAACAAGAAAAAAGAATGAACATGGTTAAATCTCACAGACATGACGTTGACTGAAGGAGATCAGGCTCGATAGAGTGTATACCACATGATTCCATTTCTGTGAGATCCTAAGAAAGGGGGGACTGAACTGTGGTGATGGAGGTTGGAATAGTGAGCATGGGTACGATGACAGGGAGGAGGGCTGCCTCTAAAGCTGGAAATTACATGCTGTTTGAAAACCCTACAATTTCTTCTAAAGCTTCACAACCATTTGTTTTCTATATAAGAACACTGAAGTTGCAGGGGTTTTCAAATTTATAGTTCCCTGTTTCATTCATTTTGGAATTGATGTCTTAGCAAATGCATTTCTTTCTTTTTTAAAGATTTATTTTCTTGAGAGAGAGAGAGAGAGAGAAAGTGCGAGAGTGTGCACACAAAAGTGGAGGGAGAGGCAGAAGAAAAGGATCTCAAACAGAATTCCCTGCTGAGCACGGAGCACAGTGTGGGGTTTGATCACAAGACCCTGTGATCATGACTTGAGCCGAGAGTCCAACACCCAGGCACCCCCCAGATGCATTTCTGGAGAAAGGTAAGTGTGCAGAGGATCAGCAGTGTTTCTCATGTGTAATTAAAATAATTGAGACACTGTGCAAAAGTAGGAGGAAAAGAACCATGGCCTGGGGCGCCTGGGTGGCTCTGTCAGTTAAGTTTCTGCCTTCAGCTCAGGTCACGATCTCCAGGTCCTTGGATAGAGACTGGCACCGGGCTCCCTGCTCAGAGGGGAATCTGCTTCTCCCTCTCCTTCTGCCCCTCCTCCCCGCTTCCCACTTGTGCTCTCTGATCTCTCTTGGGCTCTCTCTCTCAGGCTTTCTCTCTCAAATAAATAAAATCTAAAAAAAAAAAAAAAAAAAAAAGCCAAAGACTTAATTTCCTTCCGGAAATTAGTCTGTGGGTGCCCTTTGATGCTATTAGAAGGAATCAAACAAAAACTTGCAGTTTCCTAATAATGACTGAAGAAATCATTAGTCCCACTAGAAGAAATTATGGAAACGAAGGCACTTTTGACCACAGGCCACCCTGAATGGGAGTGGGGGAAACAGGGTGAGAAGTTGACAAACAATCTGCAATTCGCAAGAGAACTTTCATTTTTCTTTTGAATGCCAAGCTCCCCTAATATTATTTGTATTTGATTTTTAGTTGCCCGTTTATTAGCTGTATATTCCTGTATATTGGTTTGTCTGCTTTTGATGTACATCAGGTCCATTGGGCAGAACCAGGGATGTCCCTGTAAAACAGCCTCCCAAAAGTTTCAAAGGACTTCAACACTGAAAACATTTCAAACATTAATCATTTGTGAAGGTATAATGTACATTCACAGCTACTGACATTTCTGGTATGTAATTGCTGCACCTGACTACACACTAAGATTTGCTAACAGATGATTTTCAAAAAATCAGTATACCTTGCATTTGTAATCTATGAATTTTAAACACCTGTAGTTTACTTAGTTAATTACTAAACTCATTCAACACATCTGGCTTCTCTTCTTTGTGTTAATCAATAATTATTTGATCACAATGTTATGCCTTTTATGCTAATCAGGATTTTGAGACCATAAAAATGTGCTACCTTTGTGCTTCATGCTGGCACTAATGTGTTTTATTTATAGTGTGGTGTATTCATAATTCATGCACTCATATGCTTGTATGCACACATTGTACTTCATTTGCGTAATAGAAAATTGTCTTTTCAATCTGCTTTTTCTTTCTTTGTCTCTCTCTCTCTCTCTCTTTCTTTCTTTTTTCCTGCAAAGTTTACCACCTGAAAAGAATACTCTTATTCATTTTTCAATTGTGGGAGGAAAAGTTCCTCATTTGAGGAAAAAGCAATAGATATTTGTTTTAATGTGATAGGATTCTTTTTGAAAAAATAGAAGGAAAAGTCATGTAGCCCTTTCAGTTGTTTCCTTTCTGAAAGGTATCTGGATAAAGAGAAAAATATTGGTATTTCTGACACATGAATGTGGCTGCTGGTGTGGTTTAAACCCCTTTACAAAAGAAGACAATATTCCTTAATTGCTTCCTTTGCTGAAATAATTGTGAAGGCTGCAAAGAGGTCTGATTAATTGGCAAAGCTGGATGTGGTAAAAACCTCGCTGGCAGGTTCTTATCTATCACCATCAATCTCAAGTTGCTCAGTAACCGTCTAGGATGCCTTATAAGAGGATGCCTCTTGGGATATGGAAGTTTTGGAGACAGTGACTTAAATCAAACTCTGGGTGGATATTCACTGTTGCAAAGGGATGTTTGTTAACCCATTTTTTTTTAAATTTATTTATTTGAGAGAGAGACAGTGAGAGAGAGTATGAGCGAGGAAAAGTCAGAGAGAGAAGCAGACTCCCCGTGGAGCTGGGAGCCCGATGCAGGACTCGATCCCTGGACTCCAGGATCATGACCTGAGCTGAAGGCAGTCGCTCAACCAACTGAGCCACCCAGGCGCCCCTGTTAACCCATTCTTATTGCCTGACTCCTCATTAGGGTTCTATACAGATTCTGGTGTGTCTGTGTGTAGGGGAGTGTTAGGCACCATACTGTGCAGAGGGCCTGAACTGAGAACAAAAGCCCACCTCTGCCCACTTGCTGCTGTTTTCGTTTTGAATATTGTTTCCCTTCATGTGTCCCTAGATCCTTTGATATGACTGCATGTTGTAACCAAGTTCGGACACGCCTCATGTCAACAACAGTTCTATGCCCTTCATCTAAACAGGGTTAAGTCATCACCAGCCAGATATTCCACAGGGTATAAAGTCCAGTGACCACAAAGAAATTACCTAAATAATGGACACTGATGCATTTTATCACTGTTTAATTCTTTTGGGAATAATGCTACTTAAGATCATTTCTTTTTCTTTTTCTTTTTTTTTTTTTTTAACCCCATGGCTGAGTCATGGACGTCTCTGTCCTAAGGTTCTAAGGAGCTTAGGGTGCTTCTAAAACATTAATTAATTCATATTAGAAAGTGAATTATTACTAACAGTGATTAAGCCCAATAATTTTAATTACCCTAAATGAAGTAAAAATCACTTTTAGCTCTCCCTAGTTAAAGTTGAATTTGAAGTTTTCCAAAGAATATTTCATTCTTTTCAATTTGTTAATCAGCATTTTTGTATACGTTTTATACTGTTTATACTGTTAATCAGTGTTTTATATACGTTTTTGTTTTTCTTTACAGATAGCTACTACTTTTAAACCAAAACATCTAACTTCTCTGAAAGCATACTTAGCTACATTTTCTCTGTGTACCTAGATGAATACATGTACTTTATCCAAAGTAGGAAACCTCCTCTCCTTCACAATTCTGCCTACTCCCACCAAACAATCCTCCTACTATGAGCTGGGATTACTTCTGGAGGTTGAGGGGGTAGTGTGGTGTTGCCAGTTAGAATCTTCAGGAATGCTGGGTAGTTGCTGTGGTTCCATCTTTTGCAATGACTGAAGGAGTTCATTGCATAGGTCTCACCCTATGAGACCACAAGTGTCTGTCTATGGTTGCCCTATTTTCTTTCTGTCTAAACAGAAAGAGCTGTCAAACAGCGTAGGTTTTCTCCTATAAACACTGTAATTTCAATATACCTAGGGATCATTATAAATTTAAAAATCTTGGTAGGTCACGAGATTTTCTCAGAATGAATGCATAAATTTTTCTTGCTCAGCTCTTTAACAGAAAGTCTGTTTACAATCATTGTTCTCTACACATCATATGGCAAAATATTTCATACTTTCTTAATTAACACTTTATAATCTAAAATCTCTCATCTATATTAATTAATTAATACATTAATTAATATATTGTATTATATTGCAGAACAAAGTTATTTAGAACTATTTTAATTCAGAGTCTTTCATACAGCCATTATGTGACTCACACAGTCTGCTATATTTTTCCTATAAGAATGATGCCTTGAGTATTTTGTCAACCAATGGTAAGGCCTGATGGCATCTTCTTTGTTATTTGAGGATAAGGACTGCGTATCAGGAGCTCTGTGTGCACGGAAAGTCCAAGGTTTGGAGAAGCGGAGGCTGATTCAGTTCTGATCAGTAATCAGAACATGCCTGCACCATCTCTGAGGCTGGGGGAAAAGCAAAAAAACAAAAAACAAAAAACAATCATCCACCAAGGGTCCAACTCTTTCTCAGAGTCTGGGAATAAGATATAAGGTTTTTTGAGGAAGTCTAGCCCTTTAAAAGTTAGTTTGGAGGCTTTCTAGAAACATATCAAACAGATCTTTCTACTGTCACAGCTGTCATGCCTTTAAAAGTCTGTTTCCTTGGTGAAGGGCACTGTTTCGAAGGCCCATGTTTGGGGGAGGAAGGAGAATCTGCACTGTTGAAAGCCGCATTTGCACCTCGGACCACCTGGTCAGGGATGCTGGAGAGGCACAGTTCTGGCATTCTCATCAGTCTCACCCATAAGAAAAAGAAAACAAAATCTCCATTTTGGGTAGCAGGCGATTGGCTGACTATTATTTTTTTTAACCTTTAATCAGACAATTGAAATAGAAAGGACAACTTGCATTCCTCTCTATCTTTCCGGAGTTTAATTTTCATTGATATGTTTGACGTTCTCTAATTTCAGGCCACGTGCTAAGTAGCCTGTAGTACTTTAGGCAAGTTATATAGAACTTCAATTTCAACTTAAAAGCCCCAGTAGTTCCCTTTTGTTTTAAAAATCAAGGCAGACTTCAGCAAAGAATTATGCTAGCTGGTTCATCTGCCTCTGTTGGGGAATGTTATACACTTAAATTTCTGGCTTCTAGATGTGACTCTGATAAGGTATCTATTATCCCAGTGCAGAACGGACGCTGAAGAAGGGCATTGGAATTGGTGAGCAAGTGTGATATAAGGGCTGAAAGGACAAAACTCTTCCCAATAGTCCTCTCTCCATGACCGTCACTTTATATCAGAGACCAGTACGAGCTATCAGGTGGCCCTCGGTAAAGATCCACAAAGAAGGGAAAGGGCAGATGCAGAGGCATTTTAGGTAAGGATGGACCGGTATCACATAACTGAGAGGAAATGCAGTTAAATAAAAGCTTGCTGAAAATGCTGAAAAGATAGCAGCCATATTTTCTTTTTTTTTTTTAAATTGTTTATTTAAGAGAGAGGGGTGGGAGGGGCAGAGGGAGAGAAAGAGAGTCTTGAAGAAGACTTCCCCCCCTTGGAACCTGATGCAGGGCTTGATCTCATGTCCCTGAGGTCATGATCTCAGCAGAAATCAGGAGCCAGATGCTTAACCAACTGAGCCACCCAGGCACCCCAGCAGCCAACTTTCCCAGTGGGCACGGTAACATGGGGAAGAACAACTTCTTTCCTCTTCCCCATTTTATCCAAAATCTAAATAATAGCTTCTCTTCTAGCCATTCACCAGATGGGAGCGATTTGCTTTAGGAAGCCACGTATGTTGATGGTGTTGGCAATGTTGGCTTTTGGGGAATAGTGTGTGGAAAAACAACTAGAACGAAAAGGGGAGAGGGAAGAAATGCCGCCATTGTCAAAAAAAGACCAACTGGTTGGGCCCAGGAGAAAAGAGAATTTTATGGGGATCTTCCATAAATCTGGAATCAACAGGTCAGAGCCATGCATTAGATAAAATTAGTGAAAGACAGAATTTAAATTACAAGATAATAAACAGTTCCATTGAGAATTTGTGTAGCTATTTAACGATTTATAGTATTCTTTGGTTATTTGTTTTACTCACGACCACGAATACTAATCTCAAAATCAGATACCTTATAATAGAATACACTATACGATGCATATTTGTTTATTAACATTTAGAAATAACGATGTTCCTATCATTTAATGTCAATGTATAAAAGTATTAGAGCCATCAGCTCATCATAAAATACCAGGAATTGTTATTGAAAACATTCTGGGCCATTTATATAATGATTCTCAGTATTGAATAAAGAAGGCTCTACTTTGGGGATATATAAATTACAGTTTCTTAGTTTGATAAATACTTAATTTGGTCATAAATACACATAACATGAAGATTTTGGTTTAGTGTTTGTGTGTGAATAGTAGTAAGTCTTTGCTGGGTCAGTTGTGGCATTTAATAAAAATGTATGCAGGGGATTAAAGATGTCGACAATGCACAGCATTAGTGCTTGGTGAGGGTCAAAACTTACCCGTCAGGCAAAGCATAAGATAAATGGATTATCTGTGAATATTTTGCTAAGATTGAGAACAAAGTCAGATGCCAGAGTAAAAAACGAACAAACAAGATTGCCGCTGACTAGGGCATTGATTGATTCCTAAGACTAGCTCATCCCAGAACTCTACAAGGTTTCTTGCCGTAGACTTGAGTCTCAATGGCTCATTCCGAAGAAAAATCTAAGCAGGCTCCTAATCAACACGGAGTCGCTGGTGACACACCTCTTCCCTCACAAGTAGGAAAAGCAGAAAGGCATGGAGAAGACTTTAGGGAGCTCAAGTTAAACAGAAGAGAAGAAGGAAAGAGAGATTACAAACAAGTCTTCTGTAATCTGTTTCCATTCCACACACAGGTGAACCATAGCATTGCAGAAATTCTGAGGACATTTACTTGAAAAGCAATCATAATGTTGTGGTCTTTCTGGGCTTCTGAGATTGGGAGTAGCACAGCAGTGACTACCGAATGACATTTGTCTATTGTTTTTGTCTAGTCTTGGACATAGCCAGTCTACAGCCAAGAGTACACTTACTCTTTTCAGCTAACGTGAGTCTGGCTTTGTAATGAGAGTACCCTATGAACTCAGCATCCTAGCTGCCTCAAGAAGCAGGTCCATGATCAATGGAAAAACTGCCCCATCTCTGTGCCTCCATCTTGCTTTTTGGTCCTTTGCACACTGTAATATCTTTGTCTTTTTATGCTTCTTTTGCCCACTAATTTTATGTTTCTCAAGAGCTAGCATGGATACATTTTTATACACAGTACCTAATATACGGCTAAACATACAGTGGGTATATAATAAATGTTCATTGATGAATTATTGGTTCTTAAAATAAAAAAGAGACATTAAAATCAAGTGGTCAACTTCTTATGTATTAAAGAGTTAAACATAAAATATAAACTATAGAGGCCTTAGAAAAAAACAAACATTAATATTTATCTTAGGGTGAGGAAGGATGATACAAACAAAAATAGCAAAGAAAGAAAATGATGAAGAAGAGATAGGAAAAATCTGCCTTCAATGCAGCTCATGAGAAGAATTGGGCCTGGAATTGAGAGCTGACTACTCCCACCTGTGTTTTGCTAAGCTTCTTTGAAAAATGGTTTTGCCACAATTGAGTCTTTTCAACCGCATTGTTTAAAAGGAACAATATTCCTGTAAACAACACTATGTTTACACAGATAAACTGGCTTAATGCATTAAGGAAAAATGCTATATGAATTAAACAAGATGCATTAAAATGTCTTTTAAAAACTTACCAACAAATAACTGGTTTGACTGTATTTTTTCAGAGTTCAGTCCATTAACCTGGGGTCCCTTAGGTGTGGTCCCAGGATTTAAGTACTAGGGAATTACTTAATTACTTAATTAAGTACTAGGCAATTACTTAATTACAATTTTGCAGGTCCACAAAGACATAACAAGAAACAATCTATTTACCATGGCCTTTTTTGCTCAGACTGTTTTACAAGTGGTGCGCCATACTAACCAAGAAAATCCACAATTATTTGTTAAGGATTCTGAGCAATAATTCAGAAAAAGTCATGCTCTGAAAAAGTTACAAACTTCGTTATTATACCTTTAATTTTTTGCCACCTGATTCACCATCACAACGATTTTGGGGGGTAAATTATTGTTTGTCTAGTAAAATTAAAAGTTCTGAAATTTTATTTACAAAGCCTATTTTTGTATTCATACAGAAACACATTTATGAGAAAACTACAAAATGAAATATTGAATAAGGGTTTTAATCTGTGAATATCAATATTGGACATTTTCAAAATTTACTTGACTACTTTAGAATTCAAAATTATAAATTGATCAAAGCAGCTAGATAACAATTATCATTATTTGCTTTCATAAAGATAAAACTTTAATTATAATAAAGCATTTAACATACAGTAAAGCACACAACTTTTCTTAAAGACTTATATTTGATATCAATCCTATTAGGCAGAAATCACTAACTAATGAAGCAAAGAGTAAACCATAGGTATGCCAAAAAAATCACTTGTCAAATTTGAGAAGTTAATGTGTTATAGGGAATATTCCAATGTTTCCAGGAAAATTACTCAGTGAGGTAGGCTAAAAATAAAACAAAGTACTTTAGATAGGAAATGAATATTCTTTATATAGATAAGTATGACTACTTGGCAATGATCACAATCCTATAACTTACTGAATTGTGGTCTCTTCACCTTTCATATTCTGGGTGTGGAATTATTTTTAGCCAAAAGCAAATCACCATTTGTAGTAAAATTCAGTACTACCTCCTGAAATGTTCTTTTGCTATAGCAATTTTTCAAGTAGAATTGAAGCTCTGATCATTTAAATGTGGATATAGTCTCCTTACTAACTTTGGGTATCAGATACACCATCAGCACAGGTTAATTTCTAGGTAAGTTTGGATGCGCTTCTAGAAATGATTCCTAATAGTTCCTATTCTCTGAGTTTTGTTTTTTGTTTTGTTTTGTTTTCCCAGAGAATTCCAGTCTCCAGGCCAAAAGGAGCAGCTCCGCATGTGTCTATCAGTGCTCTGATGCTAGGTCTTTAGAATGATATTAATCTCTATGCCACAGATTTATGTATTTTTTAATCTGTTTCAAGAACGAAAAGGATATAATGGCCCATTAGGAAACATTAAATTGTGATCATTTTGTTAATGTTCTCACTAATACGTGTTCTATAAAGTTGCTCACTTTTACAACTAAGATTCTAGTGTCATGGGTTAATGAGCCACATAGCTTCTAATGTTGTACATCTGCCATTAATCCATTATCAGAACAGGACTGATCTATCGCCCTAGCAGATGGATCAGAAGTCCTGTAGGGGTAAATTAACCCCCATCCTTTACTGCTGCGTCTGACAGATTTACAGAGCATTTTCACATCCTATCGCATTTGCTTCTTAAAACCATTCTCTGAAGTCAGGAGGTTAGTGTATTATTCTTCTCATTTGTTTGAAGAACCCGGTGGGGAAGCTCAGCCTCCTGAGTATCTTCGACCAAGAGAGGACTGTGGGAGGGGTCCCTTACTTGTAAGGTCACTGGCTGGCTGCCTGCAGCTTCCGGAGGGTCTCAGCAAGGGAGAACGAGGACGCCGGAGGCCAGTAGACCCTCAGTGACCTACTCCTGATTGTTGAATTAGGAGTCAGTGTTCCAACCAAACAGCAGTCACACGACAGAGGAGAAAGGCGACAGAGGAGAAAGGCACACTCAGGTGCTGACCTGCTCCTTGCTCATTTCCTTACACCTTCAGTCAAGTCGTTCGGTGCACCAAGGCTAACAGCTTCCATATCATATTCACAGGAGACAAGAAAGGTTGCTGAGAGCCTTCCTTTGTACCTGTCACTGTAGAGCCCCGTGTCTCGGGGTTGCTGACTCTACCCTCCACTCTGAGGTGCCCTGGCTGTTGGGCTTAGGGCGAACATTTTACCATGTCTGGTGACTCTTTAAGGAAAGGGTTTGAAACCCAGCTCCCACTGGCAAGATGTGGGACAAAATCCATTAGGACTGAGAATTTTCTGCATATGTAAGAGAGCACATCATTTCTTTTTCTGGACATTGTCATAAAGCATAACAACAACAACAACAAAACCCAGCAATGGCAATAACAGTGAAAAACACACAGGTAGCACTTAACAAGGTGCCAGCCAGGGTTCTCACCACTTTACGTATTGTAACCACCTTAATCCTTGCAATAAACCTGAGAGTACACGCTGTCACGCTGCCGACCTTGTAGACGAGCAAACAGGCACAGGGTCATGAAGCCTGGACGGCTTCCAGTCTTCAACCAACACTGCAACCTTGTCATTCTCAGATACATTTGAATATACTTGGGTATATTTTCAGATGAGCAAATAACTTGCTTTAATTGATAACCATTAAGGGGCAGACATGATTTTGGAAGATGGACTGACGTGGCAAAACTGAAATATGGTAATAACCTGGGTCCTTGATGATGTCACCGGGTCAACAAGCCTTGAAGCGTCTTCTACTTCTAGGCGCCGGCACGCGAGATGCTAGGAGTGCCTTTCACGTCTGTAGCGCTTCAGTCAAGAGTTTCTGTTACTTCCGGCATAAACTTTCCCAAGTGATCCAAGAGTCCTACCTTAGCACCAGTTACAGATGCCGTTACTTGTGTCTGAGGTTTTTTTTTTTTTTTTTTTTTAAAAGGGAATAAAAATAAGGCGAAGGGGCGGGCGGGGGAGAGGGGGGAAGAAGGCCCCCGATGAGCAGAGAGCCCGATGCGGGGCTCGATTCCAGGACCCTGAGACCACGACCCGAGCCGAAGACAGAGGCTTAACCCACTGAGCCACCCAGGCGCCCCACTTGTGTCTGAGTTTTGACCTCGGGATTTGGGGTCAGTTATTTTTTTTTTCTCTGAAGGAAAGCATCCTTTCCTTTTTTCATTTGTAAAAAGGAAATGATAGGGATGCCTGGATGGTTGGGTCTGTTAAGGGTCTGGCTTTGGCTCAGGCCATGATCTTGGGATCCTGGGATCCAGTCTGGTGTAGGGCTCCCTACTCAGCGGGGAGTCTATTTCTCCCCCTGCCCCTCACGCCACTCTGGTACTCTCTCTCATTCTCTCTCTCAAATAAATAAAATCTTTTAAAAAAGGGGGGGATGATAACAATACTATTTCATCTGCGTGGTAAGGCTCAAGAGATATAATATATAAAGCACTTTAAACAATGCCCCAAGTGGAGTTTGTATTCACTAATATGTAGTGAATGTTAGTGATTTTAAATGTTATTATATTATTATTACTTTATTACATTTTGTTATTAAGCCTTGACATTTTTCTAATCTATAAAACATGAATAATAATAAATTTATAGGGCTGTTAGGAGATACAATGAAAAACTCATATACAGTGTTCAGCAAAACATCCGACATCTGGAAGATGTCCAACAGATCTTTGGTATTTTTCTCTCCAGCTAATTTTTTATTTTAATCAAAATAGTGTACATATGATGTAAAAGATAAAACATTAAATGCTAATATCTTATAATGAAAGAAAGTGGTCCTTTATATTTTAGGAGTTAAATCTATCAAAACATGTTATTTTTCCTAACAAAATCATGTACATTAAAAAATAATACTGTCATCTTTTGTGTAAAGATTTACTCCTTCAATAAACCAGTCTGAATATACAAACTTCAGACTTTTTATTTTATAAATGAAAACCAATTACAGCCTGTGCAAGCTGTTACCTAAGAAATGCCATGGTATTATATAAGCAATTGGTCTTTTTCTAAAATGAAAAATGGAGACATGTCTGGAAAATTATATTGCTTGCTGATCCATAAAGTTGTATAGATCAAATAACCAAGTACAAAAATTAAATATCTAACACTGTACCCCTAAGGAAATATTATACTATCTGGACAAACTGAAACCCCGATCTATCAAAATCTAGTGGTTTAATTCGGGTTGCAAGACATATTAATAATAGCAACCTGATTCTAAAAAGATTCCAAATACATTACAATTAACTTTCTAGCCCTCTCAGAAACTGATGAAGCTTTATACAGAGGCAATAAACTAAAACTCCATTTGCATTATTAAATTTAGTAACAGAATGAGGGATTCTATATATCAAAGTCATATTTAGTGACATACACAAATCATAGAACTGTTCACTTCAATATGTTCTTGATTTGGGAGCTAACAAATCTTAACCTATAAAATTCATTTGGGGGACACTCCTAGTAATTGAATGATACCCAATTTATAATAGACATGCTGTGTAACAAAATGCAAACATTAATCTCAGTGATTATTAGTGACATTGTGCTTTCTCAATAAATATTGGTTGAACAGATAAGAACATAGGAGTAGATAAATGTGCCCATTCACAATGTTGTTAACTTTTTCCAACACAGATTTTTTAAAAACTTATGAGCTATCTATATGTTGCATTATTGCAGAGGAACAGAGATACTTACTTTTATTAATTTGTCAAATCTATCAATTTCTAGTATGTGAAAGTGCTGTAGTATTATGTTTTGGATATTTTCGAAGTATACAAATACCAGTTTAATGTCTATTGGGTGCAAGGCATTGGTATATGCTATAAGAATCTAAAAAATAGGGGCGCCTGGGTGGCTCAGTGGGTTGAGGCCTCTGCCTTCAGTTCAGGTCATGATCCTGGGATTGAGCCCCGCATCGGGCTCTCTGCTCGGCGGGGAGCCTGCTTCCTCCTCTCTCTCTCTGCCTACTTGTGATCTCGGTCTGTCAAATAAATAATGAAAAATTAAAAAAAAAAAAGAATCTAAAAAATAAAAGTGATACTACCTTCATTTCTTTTTAAGATAGGGGGTAAAGGGGCTCTGGGTGGCTCAGTCAGTTAAGCGGCTAGCTTCAGTTCAGGTCATGATCTCAGGGTCCTGGGATCGAATCCTGTGTTGGGCTCTGCACTCAGCAGGGAGTCTGCTTGAGGATTCTCTTTGCCTCTTCCCCTTTGCCACCTCAAATATTTAAAATAAAATCTTAAAAAAAATAGTGAAGAGATATATTTTAAAGACACACTCCACAAGGATGGGGAAACATGAGAGGAGGCAAGGGCACAGTTTTGAAAGGTGGAAGGAAGTCAGTGGATGAGCGGGAACCAAAAGCTGTAGGAAAGATAGGGACAGACTCAGGTTATACTCGCAGAACCATAGCAAGCACCCATTATTCCAGGAACAGAGGCAAAGGGGGATGATTCTGAAGTCAGGCAGGCTGGGTGCAATCTGTCTGAGAATTAGTTAGACCTCTGATGTCTTCTGCTCCTCACTACTATGTGTCCTCCCTCCCCCAAAGTCCAGAGATGTATTCCCTAGAGTGGGAATACACAGAGCAAGCAAATGCTACACACAGTTGAGGGCATTTACGCCATGCCATGCCATGTGGACCACGTGGGATTAAGGACCAGAGGCCTACCAACTGAATGCAAAGACCCCTGGCCCCTCTCCTGATTGGCTCTCAAGATTCTGGCTCCCAGATCCCTTCCTTCTAGATACAAATTGGAAAATTCCTCCCTGATGAATTTATCTATTCCAAAGCAGAAATACAAAAACACTGATACCTGGAATCCCCCAACCAATAGCCCACACAGGTCAATTTACAGTGTGGTTCAGAATTGAGGACCCCCATGATAGGCTTAGTGTGGCCAGTTAGGCGTTAAAGGTCTCCTTCAATCATGCCCAGAAAGCCAAGGATAAGAAAAACCTGAGGAAAAACTTTCAAAGATAAAGACTCAAACTAACAAATGGGATGGGGGTGGGGTTACCAACATGAAAAAATTTAAAAAACTTTAAAGAAACAGATTATGTGTAGAAAAAAAATACTTAAAAAAACCCAAACTATTAGGAACACGTACAAGTCAAAATTAGGATGCTGTTAAGGCAGAACATGCAAATTTAAGAAGAGCATTTGAAGCAAGAAACATAATAGTGTCATGAAAATTCGATGGTAGGACTGGAAGATAACATTTTAAGGATTCTTCCTGAAAGTAGCATGAAAGGACGAAGAGATGGAAGATAGAGAAAATCAAAAAAGTTGGCAGACTAGCCCAGAAGAACCAAAGTCTGAGTGATACAAATGACCATGAGAAATTAGGACACAGAACATGGAGGGGAGAAAATTATCAACAAATGATTTGAGAATAATTTCCATAAAATATAGGTCAGACATTTCCAGAAAGAGAGGATCTGCTAAGTGTTCAGCATGAGATACCTCATTTGTGAAGAGCTTCTCCTTTCCCAGAACTCAAACATGACTAGCCCTGGTGAAGCCCTAAAGGGCTTTCAGAATCCCACAAGCCAGACCATGATTTAACTCTCTCAGTGCCTTGAATTACAAAAGACTAAATGCTGGAACCCTGAAGGATAATTTAATTAAAATTAATTAATTAATTAATTAATTAAATTTATTTAATTTATTTAATTAAAAAATAATAAAGCACTGTAAGAAAAATCCCTGGACGGTATCATATGTTAAATAAGCATGTTAAAAATAAATGGAGGGAGGAATTTCTCCATAATATCATATTTACACAACTTTTTAGCACATTCATTATCCATGTAAAACTGTGATGTAACTTCTGGGCTATTAACTTCTGCAAAAAAAGTATTTCATGGCTCTAAATTGTGCCAAATGTTGTCAATGAAAAATGGATGATTCTTACAGTCTTTCATTCCAGCTGACCAAATCATTGTTCTCAGCAATAAGCAATCCATACAATATGTTCTTTAGAACTTTCAGACCTTTTCAGCTTGAGTTCAAAATGAAACTTTTCCTAAACAAAGCTCTAAAACAAGAGTAGCAAGGATAATCACTGTTTAACTTCTTAGATTTCTTCTATTCATCATCTATTCCCTCAACAATTACTTAATGCATCCCTACATTTGCAAGTTATGCTCTAGTTGCTAATACTATGCAAAAATCAGTGAGAATCCTTGGTCAAGATGGTGGTTTGAACACATATATATTCTTTAGTTCCCTCTCCAAACCTCATTAAAATATCAGTAAGAGTTGGGGCGCCTGAGTGGCTCAGTGGGTTAAGCCTCTGCCTCCGGCTCAGGTCGTGATCTCAGGGTCCTGGGATCGAGCCCCACATCAGGCTCTCTGCTAAGCAGGGAGCCTGCTTCCCTTCCCCCCATTCCCCTCTGCCTGCCTCTCTGCCTACTTGTGATCTCTCTCTCTGTCTGTCAAATGGATAGAATCTTTAAAATATATATATATATATATATTAGTAAGAGTTTTAAGAAAAGTGGATAGGTGTACAAGAATGAAGTTAGGCTATACCTTCCAGGTAGCCTAGAAGACTCTTCTGGGATATCTGATCAGCTGGAGAGTCAAATGAAATCTATTGCGCTAAATGAAGGAGACAGACAAGAAGACTCACAGCATGTGTTGAAAGTTTTGAAGCAATCCCTCTCCCAACTTTTAAAAATAAGGATCATTCGAAATTTGAATAAAGCCCCTAAGATAGGGGACAGAGACCATAGTAAACAAGGGAAAAATGAAATAGTTGGAAGAAACAAACACCCTAATGGCAAAGACAGCTCTCTTTCTCCAGAAAAGACTATCATTTATATCCACAGAAAGCAGAAAGGAAATGGTGAAACTATGAAATAAAATTAAGATTTTGTAGGAAAGGGAGAATTTGGGGGGAAATGATCTTTTGGGCACTTAAAATACTATGGTGTAAAAAAATAAAAAATAAAAATACAATAAAATGGGGCGCCTGGGTGGCTCAGTTGGTTAAAGCCTCTGCTTTCGGCTCAGGTCATGATCCCAGAGTCCTGGGATCGAGCCCCACATCGGGCTTTCTTCTCCGAGGAGAGGAAAGCCTGCTTTCTCCTCTCTCTCTCCCTGCCTACTTGTGATCTCTGTCTGTCAAATAAATAAATAAAATATTTAAAAAAAAATACAATAAAATACTACTATGTAAACAAAAAGCTCATTTAGAAATGCTCAAAAATAAAATCAAAGAAGTTCTTCAGAAACTGGAAAGTTTAAATTAAAAGTATCTGTACTTTACCACATGTCTCTTCTCTGAATACCATTTTTAGAGTCATAATAAAATTAACATTGAATAATAGAAACAATAAAAAAAAACAAGATGTAACAAAATTCACTTTGTGACTTTATTAAGAGTAGATGTGGAAACCTGTATTTAATTACTGATTATCTTGCTGAAATGATCTGTTGATCTTAAAAATCCAAATTAGAGAATGATATTATTAAAAGGAAAGTGGGAATTTGCTTCAGAGCATAACATGTGCACAAGATGACCAAAATGGTGGATACTGGGAAATTAAGCAACTGTAGGACTTAGTTAACTGTAATTTTAGGTAATATATTTTTAATAAATTAAAATAATGAATGAACGTACCACTTGCAAGGTAGAAGCAATTAAATTTAGTAGCTCTGTCATGGAATAATACTCCTGTCCCCCAAGCTCCCAAAATAATGAGCTCCTTTGGAATATATTATTCTAATGGTACTCATTCTCATGATGTTACAGAATGAAAGGAATGAAATATTGGTGCAAATGGAGGCAATCAATGCTGACAATTTGATTCAGTGCAGCGTAATTCCCTGTGGTTTTATTTTTAATTCTTCTGTTATTATGTGGCTTCATTGAAGTTTACATTGATATGTTGTGGTGTCTTAATAGCTGTTAAACCATCTAGAATTTTCAAAAATGGATCTGTGAGTAATGATAGAACACAGATGACCAGTTACAAGAGCCTTTAAAATAAAGTGCTGGTCCCTAACCTCTAAACTGCAAAATGTAAACCGTCTAGAAAACTCTAAAAACCATGTTTAGCTCAGTCATCAGTGTTCATCCTTGATATTACAAATAAAATAATTATTACTTTGATCAGGAAATGAATTTTCCACAGGGATTTTGTCTTTGTATACATACTATCTCCCTAAGAATCTAGCTTTCAAGGTCATAATAACCCAACATTTGCTTCTAAAATGTCTCCAATTTCCAATTTAAAATATTTTCCTAATGCATTTGACACCCACCCTTTTATAAACATTGTAACTGTATGCTCTTCTGTCTTAAAGTGCACGATTTCTGAGTGGAATGATGCTAATAATATTGGTTTAGAAACTGTTTTTATGGCAAATATAACAGACGGCTGATACATTCAAATTCGAAAATGAGCATACACAGCCACGGCAGAAGTGAAAACTGCATAATTTTATTTGATATTCTACATTCACTCAAGTTCTACCCTTCTTTGGCCTTCAGGTGCAAAGACTTGTGTGGATTATCCAGAGAAACAAGTTATGGTCACTGACCTAAAGATGTTTGTAATCTAGACATGAGGACAAGCATGCAGGGAATTAAATCCCCCAAGAAGGCCAAAAAAAGCTCCGTAGGTCAAGTAGGCATTAAGTGGCAGCTGTTAGCCCATTGGGCGCATGAGTGGAATTTGAAGAAAAACATGCACCTGT
>RCUC01168004.1:0-37163 GCA_003697995.1 Taxidea taxus jeffersonii
GCGTCTGTCCCGGGAGAGTGTGCACATAGCCTCCATCAGAAGTGCCTGATTCTGCGGAGTGGGAGAGAACACAAGGGGCATCCACAAGGCCTCGGGTGTCCTCAGCCTGGCTGTCCCTTGCCTCTGCTTGGGATCAAGCATGGCCTTCCACACGGGACTCCAGGAGAAGGAGGATTGCACGCCCAGTCGGGCTTGCAAAGGTGAGTCCCCTCAGTAAGCAAGACCAGGCCAGCTTGGATCCGGTATTGCCAGGGAGACTCCCGAGCCCGGGCGAGGGAAGGGAGGGATGAGCCACAAATCCTTCCAGGTGCTGATTTATGTAGCATTCATGCGGAATTTATTATACAAGGGATTTTATTCAATTAAACTTGAAGTGCGTCTGGATTCTTAAAGGTTCAGTAGTGATAACTGGGACAGAACGATCATAAAACTGGATGGGCTGTCGGAGGAAGGTGTCGTGGGGGAGGAGGCGAGGGTGACATTGCAGCGGACGGGGGATTCGGAACCGGGACGTTTGTCATTGGGATGTGTTACAAGTTCAGGCTGAGAAAATTACTCGGTAAGAAACGCACATTAACAATAGCCAGGAGATATCAGTTAAGGGAAACTAGGTTGAGAAATGAGACAGGAGAATCTATTAGCGTCTGACATTGTTCTTGGCGGCCCAGGTCGTGATTAAAACGGCTGTCAAGGGGCGCTGGGTGGGGGGGGGGGCAGTCACAAGGCCCCGCCCTGGGTCCTGGGCTGGCACCTTGGTGCTGACTCCCGGGGACGTGGAAGGGGCTTCCCCCGAGCCTCAGTTTTCTCCCCTGCAGAGAGGGCCCGTTTCGGGGTCCCTGTAAGGTTTGAACGCGCATGCGGTCTGTGGGGCTCCTGGATCGGGGCCTGGTGGGCGGTAACCCCCTCCCGGGTGCTGGCTGGCGTGAGAATTCTCTCCTCAGCACTATCCAACCACCAGTGGCTCTCTGCGGGAGAACTAAATGTGGCCCTGCCCCGAGAGCCTGGCGGGGCAGCGGGGAGACAGGTGGGCCAGCATACAGGAGCGCCCATACCCCCAGAAGTCAGGATAAATACAATTTTCACATGCTATTTTTAAAAAATCCAAGTTATGGCAAAAGACCTATAATCAACAAGGACTCACATTTTTAATTTTTAAGTACTCTCTCTGCCCAACATGGGGCTCGAACTTACGACCCCACGATCATCACACACTTCTCCGACTGAGCCCGCTGTGCGCCCCGAGGCCTCATAATTGTAAGTAAAAGCAGCCCACTGTTTTCTTGCCTGAGCCTGCCCTCGGGTGCAAGGGGGCTAGACCTTGGGAGTTTTCCCAGCCACGTGCAAACCTTCAGGCCCCACGGGCTTTGTGCCTAGTCGTGTGTGTTGATGGCGGAGCTTTGCATTCACGTTTCCCTGCCAGGCTCCAGACACGGGAGGCTATTTTGGGGAGTGCATGGAAGGGTGCGCAGGCTGCCTTTTTCTTTGGGTTCTGCAAGGCACCACAGAGGAGCTGACGTTCCCATCCACTCCGTCCTCCGGGCCCACAGAGCTGGCCTGCTCTGTTTTCCCCAGGCTGGCGATGCGGGAGGCCCCTCTGGAGCTGCCGAATGGGCCCTGTGCCCAGGCCATGTCTGGGGGCATGTGTGGGGGCCAACGCCAGGAGGAGGCCGAGGCAGGGCCTGGGGACCTGGAGGGAGAACATCAGGCTTGCGATGGCCCCTCCCGGCAAGGGCTGCTGGGGCCTGGATCTGGCAATAGGCCAACTGCTTTGTTTCGAAGGTTCCCTTGATGCTGTATTGACTCAAAGAGCTTCTCTCGTCCTTTGCATGGTGTCTGACCATGGCTAGGGGTGTTGGGTTGTTGTTTCGGTAACTATGTCCTCGAGGCATTCAGCTCTGCCCCCCCAGCACTGAGCACCCGGGGTGTACCAGGCCTGGCGCTAGCCACTGGGGGGCCCTCACCCTTACCCACTGGGGTCTCGGCCACACCGCCTTAGCTAAAGAGGGTCAGTGTGTCCTGCTGGGAACCCAAGGACCGACCCAGCAGGATGCACTGTCCCTGTTCCTACGGCAAAACCAGTGGGCACATGGTGGTGGCAATGAGAGCCAAAGCCTGCACATGACTGATGGTCTCTGCGGTTGCGGAGCCGCTGGCCAGGAGCCAGTGTGACCAGGCTCCCTGAGCCGGACTGGTGCCCGGCGCTGAGCTGGGGCTGCTCGGTGAGTGAGTGATGGCTGCCGGAGTTCACCAGGCGGCTCGGCCCTGACAGGTTCGCAAGAGCCTGCCCTTCCGGAGTCATTTCCTGCAATTAGCAGTCGTGCTGTCTTCGAGTTCTCGGGCCGCCTCCTTGCCCTGCATAAGTATCCCCTTCCCAAGGACACAGCTGGCACCGGCAGAGTCATTTTGTTTCATGTGGGGGCGGGGGTGCGGGTGCAGGGGTGACAAGAGAAATGAAGTACAGCCATGGCACGGATCTCAGAGGCCGAGACCAGCAGAGAAAGAAATCCTCCTCTGAGCAGTGCTGTTCCCTCTCACCGTCTCTGCCCCTCGTCCCCCAGCGCTGCCGCACCACGGAAGGAAGGCTCCCCTCGAAGAGGGGGGTTGGTCTCTGGGCTGCCCTCCTGCCGCTGCACACACCCTTCCTGGGTCTGAACCGTCCTTCCCCACCACCCCCACCCCTGACCCGACATGGGGGCGGAATGGTGGCTCAGAGGCCACCAAACTGCCAAGTCCCCTCTGCCTTCCCCTTTAGAAGCGTGACATTTACAGTCTGCATGGCCGAGCTAAATCTCAAGTCCATTTCCAAGGGCCTCCAGTTCCATTCCAAACCCCACGCCCCCTGGGCTTGCAGCGGGTGCACACACGCACATGGCTCCAGCTTGTCCCACTTTTATTTTTTTCTACGTGGCTCTTCCTTGCAGCAGTCCCTTGACCTGACTTTCGGCAATTCTCCATTCCCACTTCCTCTGTGACCCGGGAAAGCCCAGGGGAGCGGGCAGGAGGGTCGTGCAGCCCCACCCCAGCCAAGATCTTCAGGAATTGGGACAGGAAGGACACACTCTTCGCCTGCGAGAGAGGTCTGGAGATCTCCCCACTTTGCGTTATTTCCACGTGCCTCAGGCTTGGTCCGACGGGTCATTTTTCTTGTACATTTTTTCCTGATTCCCCTCTTTCATGGCCACGTATCTGGCTAACGTGAAGAGATAGTCGCTGAGTCTGGAGGGGCAGAGAGAAGTCAGTGGGATGATGTGAAATGAGAGATCAATGCTAACCGGGTCCTTCCCATATTAGCCTTCAAGGAGAAAATATAAATCACGCCCTAGGAATACTGGGCAGGACAGGGGTACGCAGCCAACTCAGCCTTGATGGATGGCCCTCCAGACCCTCTTCTGTGACTCGGGCGACAGGGCTGAGGCAGGTCCTGCTGGATGAGGCTGATACCCCCACCGGACCTCACAGGGCTGATGTACCTGGTAGCTGGTTTCTGCACCTGTCAGCAACTGGGACTGGGACACCCCGAACTGGAGAGGCCCAGCCTGCCCTTAGGATGCCCGCAGTGAGTTCAGGAAGCTACCTCTCAGTGGTCCCCCACTTTTCCTTGTTCCCATGCTGAGCACTGACCACCCCCTCCTCCTCCTCTCCCGCCCCAATCTACTCTCTGAGGCCAGCTCCGTGCCAGGTCCTGCTGGAACCTTCCCAGACCCACGTGCCCACTGGCATCGCGCTCCCCCCCCCCCAACCTCATCCTAATGCCTGACTGTCTCTCTGGGGGTGGGGGTTGGGAGCAGTGGGAGAGATTCTGCTCTGGGGGTCCCCCCTTCCTCAAAGGTGGTGACATACTTTTATCTCACATGCTCAGTGCCGCTTTCCTTGCTGAGGGAATGAACTGGCTCAGCCCACACACTCTGGACTATAATGTTCCCCAAAGGTCACTGCCATGATGAGGAATGGAACCTTCCTCATTTCCTTCGGGCTCACCCACCTCCCAGGAAGAATGGAGCTGGTCAGGTCATAGTCTAGTGGGAAGAGTGACCAGAGCAAGGGGCCAGGCCCTGGCTGTGAAGTCACTTTCTAGACATCCAGGACAGCTCCCAGGAGCCCCTGGGTTCTCAGCCTGCCCCTGGGCCCCCAACTGCATGAGCCAAGGCTGCAACAGAATCTGGTAGAGCCTCCCCAGGGCCAGCCCAGCTCACCGAGTCCTGTGCGGGGGGCTGGTCTCGGATAGCCCTGAGTCAGCTTGGCCGTGCTATCTCTTTTCAGTTCACACGGCTGCGGGGCCTTGCAGGGAGGGGCTGAGAGATCCCAGCCTGAGCTCCCTGTCCCTCAAACCTGAAAGTGGGCCCCTTGCTACACACTGTCCCTTTGTTTTAATGTTTTGTGCTGCTGGTTTTTTAACAGCCTCTCCCAGCGAGATCGTCACCTCCCCAGGGAAAGGGACAGTGCTGCCTTGTTCTCAGCAGCATCCCTGTGGCCCGCTCAGCACCCGGCACGCCGCAGACCCTCCGTGGGTATGAAAGGAATGAAGGAGCGTGTGGGGCCCCTGGCCTTATTGTTACTTGCCATAGTGGGCCTAGTTTTTCAAAGAGAAGCCTGGGATGCCCCGAATTCCATCTGAGTACCTGTTTAAGAATTTGGCCACGTTAGCGTCCGTCTCACCCATCTGGACGAGGGGCACAACACTGGAAAGAGAGGAAACACCACATCACATGCACTCCGGGGTCCCAGGGCTGGGTCCCACACCAGCTGCTCCTTGCCGGTCCGGGTGCAGATGTACCAGACAGCGGACTGCCATCTGCCCTTGCTAGGCCCCTCCTGCACGTCCTCTCTGCCGCAGAACCCTTGTTGGGAGGTGCTCCCCCCCAAACCAAGGCTCTCGGTCTGTGGCCCCTGCCCAAGCAGCTTTTCCATCCCATAGGCAAATCTCCACCTCCCTGTCCTGTGTACCAAGGACCCATCCTCCGTAGGTGGCCCACTGCTGGGCCTTCAGGTTTCTCCAATTTTTTGCTATTATGAGCACTGCCGAGGTGGCTAGTTTTATACAAATGACTGATCTGTTCTTTTGAGGCTGGAGCTCTGTTACCCAGGATTGCTCTGGCCAACTGCTGGGGCCCAAGAACCTTGCGTGAATGAGGAAAGCTTTATGATGGGAGGCTGTGGACGAGCTCAGCTCGGGAGCAGCTGGCTCACTGCCCCGGCCAGGACGTCACCTCTCTGGGCTCCAGTTCCCTGACTCCCGTATGCTGGGGGCTCTGACCGCCTCTCTGCCAAGGTTATCATGCGGCACAATGAGATAAGGAACAGGAAGTGCCCAGCCCTGCCGACTCTCCAAGTGGGGCTTTCCTTCCACTTCTCTGGCAAGCTGGCTGGAAGCTGCTCTCCAACTGTGTCCATGGAGGCTTTGCTGTGAGCTCTTTTAAAGTTTCTCTGAAAAGGCTGTCGGGAGCTCTTGGGGGCACCCCCGCCCGACTCTGAGTCAGAGGTGTCAGTGCAGCGGCTGGTGGGTCTGTGGCGAGCTTCCCCCTTTGGCCTCCCAGAGCCATAGGGGTTCCTCTGGGCCCTTCTCTACCCAGCAGCTGGCAGGGTCCTTCATGTCACCCCATGGCCTAAAACCCATCATCCATGGCTTCCTGGGGCTCTCAGGACAGAGGCAGACCCCTCTGCACTGATGAGGCCCTGCCGGCCTCTGGCCTCATTGTGCCCCACATGCTCTTGCCCTGGACCCTGATGCTCAGCTTCCTTTGTGTCCATTCCAAGCAGGGTCACCTCTGCCCTGGCTGTCCCCTCACCCTGCACAATGCCCCCCCACCCCCCACAAGCCTTCAACTCCTGCCTCACACAGCATCCCTGTGCCCACGGTACGTCCCTCACAGCCCTGCTCACGGTGTGACGTCCCCTGAGGAAAGACACCTGGTCTGGCTGGTGGCCACCTGGTATGGCAAAGGTGGCAGGCGAAAGTCTGTCCACGGCCAGCTGGACGGCATGGAGCCAACCCCCCCCCAGGGCCTGCCCCGTTCTCTCCCTCGGCCTCCTTACCGTCTCTCTGCTCGGCGGCACACAGCCCGGCAGAAGTGCAGGGCGGAGCTGCTCTTGCCTCCCGACTGCAAGGAGAAAGCGGGTGTTGGCGGGGGTGGAGGAGGGGGGAGGCGAGCCCACAGCAGCCAGATGGCCCGACAGATATATAGGGCCCTGCACCCCAGTGGGCAGTGTTCTGCTTCCAGGGGCCCTGAAGGGGTAGGGGAGAGACTGGTGAGGGTCTGGAGGGGACTCGGGAGGCTGGGGGGCAGCTTCTGTCACCAGCAAAAATTAAAGAGGGGACTCAGTCAATGTCTGTGTGTTTCCGGGAACATGCCTGGCTGGCAGCCACCCCCTGGGTGAGACCCCGCAGTGCCCACCGGCAGGATAAAGGCTGTGAGTGGGGGCAGCTGGCTAGAGTACTTGTCGATCCACCGCTCCAGCTCCAGGATGCACCCTGCCTCGAATGCGGTGTGTCCTGAGGGGTGGAGAAGCAGAAGGACACGGCGTGATACCCACGGCTTGCCAGACCAAGGAAACCACCCCTGCGTCCCTTCTGCCCAGGTGTTCTGTAAACCCCTCCCATAGGCTCGGGAGGTCCTTCCTTCTCGCGGTCTAGGGGCCAGGCTGCCAGGGGACCCAGGGGACACCCAGGACAGAGAACCGCCCCCACCTTGGGCCCTCTGAGCACAGAGACATTACTTAAGTGAGCCTCCCTGGCCGAGGAGCACGGCGTGGCCAGAGCAGAGCCGACATCCTGCAGCGAGCACTGGATCTGGGGAAGCGATATAGGGCGACAATGAAGATCCACTCGCCGCAGGCCAAGTGGAGATGACCGGCTCCACGTGCAGAGGCGCTCCCTGGGCAGGCCTGGCAGGGACACTCTGATCCCTTAGCTGGCCGGCATTTGGAGGCTGATGAATTTTTTTTTTAAAGATTTTATTTATTTATTTGACAGACAGAGATCACAAGTAGGCAGAGAGGCAGGCAGAGAGAGAGGAAGGGAAGTAGGCTCCCTGCTGAGCAGAGAGCCCGATGCGGGGCTCAATCCCAGAACCCTGGGATCATGACCTGAGCCGAAGGCAGAGGCTTTAACCCACTGAGCTACCCAGGCGCCCCTGGAGGCTGATGAATTAACAAGGTCGGCCTGAACCCTGTGCACAAAGGCCTTAGACGCCAGCTCTGCCGAGCCGGGCGCTGGATCCCTCGGGGATATCCGGGTTACACCAATGAGGAGTGACAAGCACCCAGAGACGGCCCAGTGACGAGTATCTTCTCAACCTGTCTTCGCCTCCCTCGTGCCTGGGCCCCACGAGGTTTTTCCCTTTTCTCCAAACTGACAGCTTTGGTTTTCCACCCGAGGGTAGCTGGGCCAACACACCAAACACGACAGTGCTTTCTACACCACAAAGGACGAGCATCTGGGAGAACGTGGTCAGCCCCTGCAAGACCACGAGCCACAGACACCCGCAACACCACCTTAGACCCTGTGCCTAGCCAGAGTCCACTCAAGCTGCATGGGGGGCTGTGGGGTGGGTGGGGGCCTGCAGCCTCTGTGAAGATACCCACGGTGACAGCCTGCCAGGGGCAGGACACAGTGGAGGAGAGCAGAGGCCACCCACCCAGCAGCGGACCGGAACCCTCCTTGGGCTGCCACTTGGGTGAGTTACTCGAGTGAGCCTGGTGTCTCTGGGGCTTCAGGGGGGAGGCAGGGTAACCATATTTCCCCAGGGCTTGGCCTCCTGCAGTGTCTGCCCCCAGGACTGGAGGGAGCTGGCACCGGTTTGGGACTAGGACCCCAGCTCTAGCTGATTCCCGACCGGCATCCCCATGCAACATGGACAATGACCTCCAGCTCAAGTGCTTCTGTGAGGGCAGGGCCCAGGCAGCGCTCCCGGGTAAAAAGTCACGGGCCGCACCCTCAGGGGGCCCAGGCCAGTGGGGAGACAGACGGATCAGACCATCTCACCATCTCGGTGATGCCCGCGGGGGACCAGGTGGGTAGCCCAGGCCCTAGAGAAGGTGATGTCGATGCTGTGACCCAGAGAACAAGGGCCTCGAGCACAGGTCAGCTCATGTCACTGAGCCCACCTCCCCAGACTTTTCCCTCTGCAAACTCTGCTCAGAGATGAGCACATCTAGAAATGACCAAGGGGGATATGACCATTTCTCCATTGTGAGACTGCAAACTATCCTCCAGCACACAGAAGAGGCCTTGTTCACAGAATATTCTAGCAATTGAATTCTCCCATCCTTCTGCAGTCCCCTCACTACCCTCCGTCTGTTCCCAGGAGCCTTAAGTGGGCTCGGGCCTGGCCTGGAGGACTGCAGCAGGCTGAGGCTGACCCTGCAGGGAGCAGTTTCTAGTCTCAGGTCACCCTGCAGACTGTAACCTTGTCTTCTGTGTTCGAAGGGGTGTGTCCCTCTCCACTGCCGAAGGCCCGTCTGGGGGCCAGAGCCTCCATGCTTCCTAAGTTGCACAACACGAATACTAACGGCCACAAAGTCCACGGGCGGAGGGCTTACTGAAGCTGGCCTTCCTGGCTTTCTCCAGCCCAGGGGCTGCTGATGTCCGGGCCCGGGGCACTCTGCTGTGGGGGCTGTCCCATGCATTGTAGGATGTTAGCTGCGTCCCCCGCCTCTGCTGCCCGGATGCCAGGAGTGCCCCGCCTCCACTTGTAACCACCAAAAATAACAACAGATGTTGCTGAGCGTCCCCTAGGAGGGGACAGAATTGCCCTGGATCAAGTCCACTGCACGTAACATTTGCCCCCCAGGTGCTGGCCTCACCACCCACCTGAGAGGGAGGATGGTGTGTGTCCCTGTTTAGCACGTGGAGAAACTAAGGCTCCCAGAGAAAGAGCAACTAGCCCCAAGTGGCACAGAGAGGAAGAGATGGTCACATGGCAAGAGCGGTCATGGCCGCTTGGCCACACGGGTAATAGCCCAGTGCGGGAGGAGATACCGTTACTCACTTTCTGAAGCTCTTCAGCAAACGGGTGGCCTTTCTCTGTGATGAATTCCAAAGCAAACCTACGAGGAAAAAGAAAAGAATCTGCCTCTAACAGAATGTGCCTGGGCCCTGCCTTACATGAGGCAGCAAGTTTGCCGGGGGCGGGTCACCCAGCTAACACTGCTTGAACACATGGGTAATTTTCTTGCTGACAAGAAGAACGTTAGAAACTTTCACTTGGTTAGCAGGTGTGTGTCGCTCAAAATGCCTTTTCTCATACCCGTTACTCAACCAGTCAACGCTTCCATTTTCCGTGCCGGCTCTGGCCCGGTCCAGGCAGGTCTGTGTGAGCGCAAGGGACACAGGCTCTGTTCGGCAGGACAGGGAGATGACTGCATGTGAGCTGAGGTCAGTGCTCCGGAGGAAAGGGCTGGAGTCCTGGGAAACTGGCCTTGGCTGGGGTTCAGGGAGGGCTTCCTGGAGGAAGCAGTGCTTAGAGGTGGGACTCTGAAGGCTGAGCAGGAGTTCCCTCGGAAGGCAGGTGGGACAGGGAAAGCCAAGCACCCCAGGTGCAGATCAGGACCCCAGCTCCTGTTTCCCTCCAAACTCTGTTCCCTCTCTCTGCACCAGGCAGGGTCCCGGCAGGGAAAAGTCAGCGGTGCTTTTGCAGGGCTCCTAGAGGAAAGGCTGGCAAAGGGACTATGAACAGAGTATGGGAAGAGTTCTAGAAACTGACACTGGATGGCAAAGATGAGAAAAAGCAGGGGCCTGAAGGGGCAAGGGAGGGTCAAAAGTGTCACCACCCCAGGAGAGCTGGAACCCCAGTGTGCAGCTGGCCGGGTGAGAATCGCTGGGCAGCAGGAGCAGAAATGCTCCCACAGCTGCCTCCACTAATGTCCCATTTGCTGGTGCCTCCCGTTGGCTGGACCTACCCAGAAGCTGGAGAATGAGGGGACTGGAGCTGACAGTGTCACCATGTGATGCAGGCCACCTCCTGGGCACACCAGCGAAGACAAGTGAACAGCCTCTAAAGGGCCAATGAAGAACCCCCAGGGCACCTCGGTAGCCCATCTCACAGTGAGAACTAAATAGACAAATGTGTCATTTGTCATCTAGTGTGGGACAGCTCTATAGGCCGGACACCATCTGCCCTGGGCACAGCACTAGCCTCCTGCTTGGCACAAAGCAGGGGCTCATGTCCCCGCGACGCAGGCCAGGCGTCAGCCCCTCCTCAGAGCTTTGCCACATCAGGCCCCCACCGCCTGCAGATGTCCCTCTAGAGTCTGTCTGCTCCCCAGCCCCCTCGGAGCGTGGGCTCCATGGAGCATGGGGACAGAGGCGCTCTGCTGGGCATGCCTGGCACAGGGAGATGCTTGTTCACATGCTGACAAAGAAACCACTGCTGAGGTGTCCCTGGTCTCCTGCCCGCGCAGACTGGGGGCTGATGGGTTGCTGAGTTGCTTGTCCCAAACTGCGGATGCGCACCTCGCCATCCTGTCCCTCAGCCCACATCATCTGGTGTCTGCCTCTCCCTCCCACCCTCGCACACAGACCAAAGCGTCTGCCTTCTCTACTCTGCTGGCCGACCGTCTGCATCTGCCGTTATCCGTCCTGAGCCTCTCACCTCGTACTCGCCTGAAGAGTGGGGGACCTGGGGGTGGGGTGGGGCGAGGCAGCTTCAGACAGGAGCAGGCAGGGCAGAGGGAAAGGAGCCTACAGCCCGGGAGCCTCAGGGACCAGAACACAGGCCCTGCGCCGCCAGGCTGAGGCGGGTTCCTTGAGGGCTCGCAGCCCGACAGACCAGCCAGCACTCTTGGGAGCTTCACTCGAATTACGCAGACTGATGACAGTTCAAAATCAACCTCATGGCCAATCTCGTCGGACTTACCCAATGGCTGAACTTAATTCATCCGTCGTCCCCACAGCTTCAAACACTAGGTCATCTTTTGGTCTCCTTTCTCCAGTGAAGGTGCTAGAAAACCCTGTGAAAAAATGTTTAGCCACTCAAGTCAAGATTTTTAAAATTTTCTTGATATGCTCCTTTTAAAGAAATTTTCCAATAAGTAAATAAAATCTTTTAAAAAAGGGGGGGGTGCCTGAGTGGCTCAGTGGTTTAGGCCTCTGCCTTTGGCTCAGGTCATGATCTCAGGGTCCTGGGATCGAGCCCCACATCGGGCTCTCTGCTCAGCAGGGAGCCTTCTTCCCCCTCTCTCTCTGCCTGCCTCTCTGCCTACTTGTGATCTCTCTCTCTTAAATAAATAAAATCTTTAAAAAATAAATTTTCCACCTGAAGTATAACATATACGCTGAAAAGTGCTCAAACCGTAAGAGTACAAGCTGGGGGCATCTGCATCTGGGGGGCGCATTCAGTTAAGGGTCTGCCTTCGGTAAAGGTCATGATCCCAGGGTTCTGGCATCGAGCCCCACGTCTACCTTCCCACTCAGCATGGAGTCTGCTTGAAATTCTCTCCCTCCGCCCCTCCCCCGCTTGGGCTCTTTCTTTCTCTCAAATAAATAAAATCTTTAAAAAATGAAGTGTACGTGTTGATGAATCGCCACTGCCTGAATATACCTGTGACCAGCACCCACATCGAGAACTAGAATAGGATCAGATCCCCGAAGCCCCTACGGACCCCATTTCCGTTGCTACTCCTAAGGGTAAACCCTACCCTTACTTCTTTCCTGATACCCTTTTATTTTAAGCCCCCCAAATCATGGATGAACCATCCTGCTAAAAAAATGAGACACAGGGGCGCCTGCGTGGCTCAGTGGGTTAAAGCCTCTGCCTTCAGCTCAGGTCATGATCCCAGGGTCCTGGGATCGAGCCCCGCATCAGGCTCTCTGCTTGGCAGGGAGCCTGCTTCCTCCTCTCTCTCTCTGCCTGCCTCTCTGCCTACTTGTGATCTCTGTCTGTCAAATAAATAAAAAAATAAAAATTAAAAAAAAAAAAAAAGAAAGAAATGAGACACAGAGGTACATGTTATGTACACATCATAATTATATTTCACATAAAATCAAAGTCCTCTGTATCTCTGCCCAGGTCACAATTTGCCCCTATTCTCCCCTAACCACGGAGAAAGAACACACCTGCTCCCCGCAGCCGGGAGTGGGCCGGGCGCTCACAGGCAGGCTATGGTGTTCTCCTGCTGGAACTCGGACGATTTCACGGAACACCATATGATCGAGGTCCAAACAAGAGCCTCCCTAATCATGTCTGAGCCCAGAACACTGCCCAGACTGTAACCATGACCAACCATCCCCATTTTCTGGGCAAGTCGAGGGACCGCTGTTTCTCTATCTATTACAGCTGTAGCCTCTCTTTGTCTCTCCCACCTTCTAGCTCAAAGTGATTTAAGAAACCCAACTATAGAATTAGCCTTGCTTCCTACAGCATCCAATCCAGAGCGAAAGCCCCACTTCCTGGAACTCTCCCCCAATCATCCACCATACCAAGCCTGGTCCTACAACAAGGTCTTTCCAGTATCTTCTCACTAAGCCCACAGTGTGCCACACAAGGAGCTAACTCACCCAGCTTGACTGGACCACCTTGTCCTTCAGGTTCTCTGCTGGAGGGCATCAACATTACCTTCTGCTTGTTGTCTCTGGGCACATTTGCTTTCCCTTTTTCTTTTTTTTATTGTGATAACATAAACATAACATAAAATTTACTGTTTTAACCATTTCTAAGAGTACAGTTCAGTGGCATTAAGTGTCTCCTGTACATGTCGTTCACACTTTTACTACATAAGTATAACCCCCCCCAAAATACACATACACTAGTCATCTGAACAGTTTTAAACTTCAGAAAACGTGTCACACTGACATGTTCTTCTACATCTCACATTTTTTTCTGTATGTTATGTTCCAGTATTGTTTATTTTATTTTTTAAAAAGATTTTATTTATTTGTCACAGAGAGAGAGAGCACGAGCAGGAGGAGCAGCAGGCAATAGGAGAACCAGGTTGCCCACTGAGCAAGGAGCCCAATGCGGGACTCGATCCCAGGACCTGGGATTATGACCTGAGCTGAAGGTAGATGCTTAACCGACTGAGCCACTCAGGCGTCCTGTTCTGGTATTGTTTAAATAATCAAAGTAATATCCGCTCATTACAAACAATAATAGGATAGAATAAAAGTATGTGCCATAAACAATGAAAACCCTTCTGTTCGTTCCCTCTCAAAACTCAATCCCTCTCCCAGGTGTAAGCTTTCAGACTATTCTATGCCTATCTGAACACATACATACATACACACATAACATAGTTTTATCAAGTGGATTTCAATTTCTTGGGATTGTTCTGCAACTGCCTTTTTTTTTTAATGTTTTTAATTTATTTGACAGACGGAGATCACAAGTAGGCAGAGAAGCAGGCAGAGAGAGAAGAGGAAGCAGGGTCCCTGCTGCGCAGAGAGCCCGATGCGGGGCTCGATCCCAGGACCCTGGGATCATGACCTGAGCCGAAGGCAGAGGCTTTAACCCACTGAGCCACCCAGGCACCCCCTGCAACTGCCTTTTATCACTTAATATATCTTAGGCATTATCTTGGGCATCTAGGGTGCTTGGGTGGCTCTGTCAGTTAAGCGCCTGGCTCAGGTCACGATCCCAGGGTTGTGCAACTGAGTCCAGCATTGGACTCTGTGCTCAGGGTAGAGTCCGCTTCAGATTCTCTCTCCGTCTTCCTCTGCCCCTCCCTCCCACTCATGCATGTGTTCTCTCTCTCTCAAATAAATACATCTTTAAATTATACATATTTTATATAGGTCTTAGGCATCTTTCATTTTATATAACACTTAATATTTATTGAGATCCATTACATAATTTTTAAGGACTGGGAACAATTTGGCAAAACTTTTTTTTTTAAAGATTTTATTTATTTATTTGACAGAGAGAGACACAGCGAGAGAGGGAACAGAAGCAGGGGGAGTGGGATAGGGAGAAGCAGACTTCCTTCTGAGCAGGGAGCCCAATGTGGGGCTCGATCCCAGGACCCTGGGACCACGACCTGAGCTGAAGGCAGATGCTTAAAGACTGAGCCACCCAGGCGCCCCAACAAAACTTTAAGATGGAGTTGACTCTTTTTTTTTTTTGCATATTTCACCTGCCCCTACCTTTGTCTCCTGTCTTGGTGTATATCTTGGGGATCTTGGGTGTCTTCAAGGAAGACTGCGGCCTGAGGAGAAATAGACATCAAGACATGGTAAGTGGGAATGGCTTACCCAGTGTGACACCGCTGTCAGTGGGTCTCATCTTGCTGCTTGTAGCCTCAGAGGCAGCATTTAACCCTCCTCTGCTGATACCATTCCCCTCTTTCTTCCTAGTTCTGCCCTTTGTGGGTGAGTTCTGTGTCTTGCCCACATCCATAACTGCAGAGTAGCTCATACTTAATAAATATTCACAGAAAGATTTTACTGATCACTTTCCATAGTCTCTCCACTGTGCTGGATTGCTGGCATTATCTCCTAGAATCATCCGTGGAATCTTTCCACAGCCCCAAAGGTAGGAGCTACCTACACCCTTCATTTTACATGGAGAAAACTGGAGTTCACAGGACAAGACTTGCCTTCCCAGGTCACCCAGGAACACACAGGGCTGGGATTCATGCCCAAGACTACCTTACTTGCCCCAAACTCCTCCTTCCACCCATCCAAACTCTTATCCTCTATTCCACCAAGTCCCGGCTTCTCGGAGAGAAAGTCATCTGGGCCACTAACATTCTGTGAAGCTTCAGGTACACTCAAGAATGAAAAATTGCTAAAACAGAGTCAAATTCTGGCATTTTCAAATTGCCACATAAAGCCTTTAATACAAGCTTCAACACTGAAACCTGTTATTGCGAGGTTATTCAAAACGTTCCATTACTGGATCTATGAACTATATCGATCTATTATTAATTCATGGTACACTTCGGGTTCTGAGGCCCAGCAATGGGCTGCAAGTTTATAGGTCTATGATTGCAGTCATCTTCAGATCGTGTTGGTCTATCTCTGTGTCTTAAAGTAGAAACCGCCGCGGACATACGTCAAAATCTGAACTGAGGCCCCACCAGATTGCGAGGCCCGGCACGATGGCCCTCCTGACCCCGCCGTGGGATAGGCCCAGCCTGGACGCCTGACAACTGGGCCGCCTTCGGACCTATGCAAAGAAATCTTGGTCTCTGGCTTCTACGGTGCCCGCGTGGCCACGTGGCCGCTTAGGCCTAAGAGAGGACGTCACCCGACGGCTGCGGCGGTGATCTCACAGCGGTGTGACGTCACCACAGCGACGACACCACCATTCACGGCAGGTAGCCGAGTTACCCGCCCAGCAGGCACTCACCCGTCCCCGTCTTTCACGCCCTGGGGGCGGTGGCTCTGGAAACGGGGACACAGTAGCCTACCGGCGCCGAAACCCCGGAGCAGGCCCAGGCGGCCCCCTAAGCGCCACATAGCCATGCCCCAGGGAGCTCGTCGGGGGCTGACCCCGCCAGGCTTCCGTCCGGGTCCGGGGTGACTCCGCCTACCTTAGGCCGCGCCACCGTCAGCCACCATTTTCCATTGGTCCGTGGCTCTCGACCCAGGGCGGGACACTCCCAGGGGCTTGTTTCCCATTGGTTTACTGAAGGGGCGGGGAAAGCCATGACGGAGAGTGGTCGCCACACCTATTGGCCAATGTTCAAGCCGACTGGTAAAGGGACGCCCCGGTCGCGCGTTTTGATTGGCAGAGAGGTGGAAAAGCCCCCGCCCCCCACGGGAGGGAGGTGCTCAGGGCCTAAGTCAGGAGCCGCCAGGGCCTGCGGAGGCAAGTGAGAGCCGGGGATTGGGGGGCCGGGTGGCGAGAGGTCCCGCCGGGTCCCGGCTTCTCTGGCTCAGTGTCAACTCTGGGGATCCGTCCCGAGCGGTCGGCGAGCTCCAATCTGAAGTGATTTGGAGCTTCGGACAAACAGTAAGTTTCCCGGTTCCGAGCCTCAGTTTCCTCCGCTAAGAAACGGGATCACGGTGGTACTTGGCTTGTAGTGCGGCTCCTGTCATATATTAAGGTAACGCACGCGAGGCCTTAAATGGGTGGTGATTCTGCAGAGTGTATAAAAATCGAAACCGCGCACACCTGTAGACCCACCCAGCAAGTCCCTTTCTAGGATTCTGCATTGTGGAGATCCTGGCTTAGGTTTGCAAGAAGGGGGTTGACACCTGTTTTCTACAGCCTGTGATTTATCATCGTGAAGCTTTGGAAACAGCCTGGAAGTCCAGGGAAGCGTCCCTTCTGGCCCACGATTGCATTTAAATTTCTGCCTTCAACAGTAGCAATAATAAAAGCTGCAACTAAGAACAGAAGCAGTAACGATGAATAGCTATCAGGAATGGGGTGACTGTGATGTGCCAGACATTGCCAGGTGTTCCTCTTGCATTATGTAAGGTAACCTTTCCTAAAACCCATTGAAGTAAGTACGGTTCTTGTCCCCACATGGCATGAGGAAACCGAGATTCCTAGCCACTGGAGTAGGTTAGCGGAGATGACCTCCCTGGAGAGGGGAAGCCCTGGGATTTGAGCCCAGGTCTTTCTGTCTAGTGCACTGCCTCACCGCACAGTCTTTGGGGCACAGAGCAACTGCTGAACGGTAGCTGCCTTTTTTGTTAGAGTGATGAGTTTGAACTAGGCATTCTCTTAATATCACTAAGATCTGGGGACCTTTCATCCTCTCTCTGGCTTTTTCTTTCAGGATTCTTAGGAGCCATGCTGTCAGAAGTCCTGCTGGTGTCCGCTCCAGGGAAAGTCATCCTTCACGGAGAGCATGCTGTGGTCCATGGCAGGGTAAAGTTCCCCAGAGCCTTTGAGAATTGGGTACCTCTTCTCCCCGACCCTACCTTTAAGCCAGAAGGAAGCCTGGAGGCATAGCCTGGGAGTATGTAGGAGGGGAGATCAGTTTCTCCGCAGCGAAGCAGGAAAGAGACAGGCCCTACGTCCACTGAAGGGCTTCCCTGGCCTCACCCAGTAAGAGAGCACAAAGTTGAAATGTAAAGTTGTGCAGGTAGAATGACACAACCTGGAAGGTGGGCTTCGTTGGAGAAGAAAGGAGGTTGAAGCCCTGAGCCTGGAGGCACCCCAACATTCAGAAGTGGGGAAGATGAGGAGGAAGCAGCAAAGAAGTCTGAGACATGCATTATCTCATTTAACTCATAGGACGCCCTCCATGGTTAAACTTTGATTATCCCATTTTGCAGATGTGGAAGCTGAAGCCTAGGAGAAGTAGCTTGACCAAAGTCCTGTACACCTTAGCAGAACAGGGAACGAACCCATAGCTTGTGCTTTTTCCACTCCGGCCCTCCTCCAGTCCTCGTCATTCTTTATGTTCCTAGCTTACATTTATCTTTGCTGATGTGGTGATTGTGGGGAAGCCATTCCAAAGCTTTGCACCAGGAGGGCAAACATCAGTACGTATTAGTTCCTAGCCGATGGGTAGAGGCTGTGCCACTTAGTGGGAGAGCATGCCAGGGTTGATCAGCAGTGTCTGCCAAGGTTATGAGTGGGCATGTGCCCTGTATGCTAGTATGTGCTCTCTCTCCTCATTGACATTGACCTCCCGGTTTAAGACTGGAGCCAAACTCTTTGTGCCTGCCCCCACCCTCCATGTTCAGGCTCATTGCTTTTGCCCTTTATTCTACAGGTAGCACTGGCTGTGGCCTTGAACTTGAGAACATTCCTCCGGCTTCAGCCCCACAGCAATGGGAAAGTGTGCCTGAACTTACCAAACATTGGCGTCAAGCGGGCCTGGGATGTGGCTGGGCTTCAGCTGCAGGCTACAAGCTTTCTGGGTAAGTGCAGCAAGGAGGAACCGGGTGTGCGAAGAGCCTGGGCCCTGCCCAGAGGGGAAGGGGGACAGACAGCTGGGTTGTTATTCTAGGCTGTCTCTGAGAGGGCCAGAGACTAGCCACTCTGGGGGTGTTTTCTCTCAACCCCATAAAATTAGCTTAACTCACTTATTTGTTTTAAATTTAAGAGTGTCAAATGATGGACCACATCTGGGTGGGCTGTGGTGGACTGATTGTCAAGCCCTGTTGTTGGGTGAAAAACCACGAGATGCAAATAGCATGTATGTAAGGAAAGACCGAGATTAAGTATCAGTACCTATGTACACACAGGGGTGATTAGTGACCTCTGGGTCCTAAATTCTGAGAGTGGACAGAGGGCGCCTTCCTTCTGTAGGATGGTTTTGACAAGGAGAAGGTATTGATTGGCACTGGGTGTCAGTAAAAATAAAAGTAATGGGCGCCTGGGTGGCTCAGTTGCTTAAGCGACTGCCTTCGGTTCAGGTCATGATCCCAGAGTCCTGGGATCGAGTCCCGCATTGGGCTCCCAGCTCCATGGAGAGTCTGCTTCTTCCTCTGACCTTCTCCCCTCTCATGCTCTCTCTCACTGTCTCTCTTTCTCAAATAAGTAAATAAATGTAAAAAAAAAATAAAAGTAACATATTTATTAATTGGAAAACAGAGACAATAGTGAAACACCATCAGTAATGAAAAAAAGTCACCAGCTACCACTGTCCCCTGGCCACCGCCCCCCACCCCTGGCCCATAACTCTCAGCGTTTTGGTGTTAATCCTTCTGGATTATTTTCTGCCGATGGATAGTTAGATTGAGGGAGTTGGGGAGGATATCTTGTCCCTTAACCAAAATCTAATCAGGCCATACAAACTTGTCAGACATGTGTGGTTTTTTGTTTTGTTTTGTTTTTCTCAGTGTATCAGGACTTTCTTTCCATGCCAATAAATAAATTCCCCTGTCCTGATTTTTGATAATATTGTGAATCTTGTGTCCCCTCGTAAGTAGGCAGGGTTTTTCATCTGCACGGTTCCTCGCCACCTGCACCAGAGCTGAAGGGTGTTTTCTGTCCTCTTTTCCTTCGTTTGCTATTTCCTTGCCCAGCTGATGCCTCATTGTTTGGAACAGTGTTTCTCAGCCAGAGTGGGACAAGTAGGAGTGCTCTGGGGGTCTTTTCCTAACTGCTCCCTGTCCCCTGGGACGATCAGTCCCCAGCAAGCCACTTCCGAATATTGCAGGAAGATGGGGGAACCAGCCAAAAGCCCCATTTCCCAACCAGTCAGGCCTTGGGATCCCCTGGGGAGGTTTTCATTGTTGTTGTTGTTCTTAACAATAGGGACAGATTCCTGATCCTGCCCCTCTCCTATTAAGAATGGGGGTCATGGTGGCAGCGGACCAGGCAGGTGTGTTTTTGTTTTTAAGATTTGAGAGAGAGAGAGAGAGACAGCCAGAAAGGGAACACGAGCAGGGGGAATGAGAGAGGGAGAAACAGCCTTCCCACTGAGCAGGGCGCCTGTTGCAGAGCTCAGTCCCAGGACCGTGAGTTCATGACCTGAGCCAAAGGCAGACACTTAAGGACCAAGCCACCTAGGTACCCCCAGGCAGGTGTATTTTGCAAGAAGCTCCCTGGGTGATTCCAGGAACATCCTCAATGAGGACTTTTGGAGCAGACCCAGACCCCTTGATTTCCATGGTGTACTGGGCTCCCCTCCCCAAGGTTGGAGATGTTCCCCTGCCTGTGTGAGCCTGGACAGGTCACTTAACCTTTAGAGCCTCCATGAGCAGAGTCCTGTGGCCTGGGAGGGTTGCTGTGAGGATCCAAGTGGATAGGAGGTGGCCCAGGGCTGGGACACAGTGTGTAGTACGTGTATGAGGACTTGTGAGTGATTTCCCCAAGGAGAAAAAGGAATATGGAACATAAACCTTGCAGAGACATGTTTCCTACTGGATTTCCAGGCTCTTCGTCTTTTTCTTTCAGCGTTCTCTGATTGCTTCCCAACAGTTACAGAACACCGGGAACATTTCACTGGGTACCCTTATGTGTGGCAGGCACTGAACCAGTATGTCACGGTTGTTGGCACTCTTAGTATCCTCCAGCCTGCCCTGGACGCAGGTGGTGGTATCCACCCCCATTTTATGGATGAGAAAATGGAGCTTCAGGGGCCAAGTGGCTCAGGTCACACGGCACTGTCAGGGATGCAGAAAGGATTCAGACCCAGATCGTTCTTAACTCTCCAAACTCGTCTTTTTATTTATTTATTTTTTAAGACTCTTATTTATTTATTAATTTGAGAGAGAGAGAGAGCATGAGCACAGGGGGAAGGGCACAGGGAGAAGGGATCGTGACGTGAGCTGAAGGCAAACGCTTCAGCTGGTGGTTCAGCTGGCTGAACCACCCAGGCACCCCTAAACTCTCCAGCGCCTTAATGAGTCATCCCATTTCCCTCGCAGCACTCTGAAACGTCCGTGCTTTCAGCAACACTGTTAACTGGCTCGGCTGCCTTTAGCGGGTCATTATCTTGTGGCATACATAGGGCTTCATGCATACCCCACCCTAAGGCAGCCTCTCCCTGCCGCCCACGCTGGTGTCAGCACTTCGCATTCTTGGGTTTCGAGTGTCCCATTCTGGAGAGTTGTTTCAGGAGAGGGATGCATCTGGGGATTAACTGAATACTGCCTTTGGTTTGGGTTTTGTACCGTGGGGGTCAGACCCAGACCTTCGAGAGGGGGAGCTAGCCTGCACTCCGTGTGTGGACGTGGGTTTCAAGATGACCATTAATTCAGCACGTACTACATACCAGGAGCTGCACCGCACGTCTTACATCCCTTATTTCAGGTTATCTCGGAGGAGGTACCGCTACTCTCCCCACCTACCAAGAAGGGGAACTAAGGTTCAGGGAGAGGGGAAGTCACATGCTCAAGGTCCCAGAGCCAGTAAATGGTACCATTGGGATGCACACCCAGGTCTGCATGCCTACAAAGCCCGAAGGCGCCCAGCAGATGCGGCCCTGGCGCTGGGGCCGTGCATCCCTGTCCTCAGATGCTGATCTCATGCCTTCTCGGGTTTCTGTGTTCTGTTGTCTGTAAGTGCGCCTGTGGACCTCTCACCCAGCGACCTGTGCTTGCTTATGACAGGGCAGGGTGACGCCACAGCGCCCACCGCAGAGCAAGTGGAGAAGCTCGAGGAGGTGGCAGGCATCCCCCAGGACGGCGCCAAACCCCAGGGCCTGGCTGTGCTGGCCTTTCTCTACCTGTACTTGTCCATCTGCCGGAAGCAGAGGTGCGTTCATGGTCTGGGGAAGGTGTGCATGCGGTCTGGACCCAAAGCCAGGTTCCCACCCCAGCCACGTGGCTTCTCCCAGGCCATGTCCACAGAGGCGGCCCTACTGCACCTCCCGCCGACGCCAGGAATTCTACAAGGAGCAGAGTGAAAATTGTGTCCACCCCATCCCTTAAGATAGGATCTGGGCACTCTGCCGTCGGGGAGGCCAGCTCCCGGGGGCTGGCGGTGCTGTGGAGGCCATGTCGCATGGTGATGGAGAGTCAGACATGTTGGGGCCAACCCCATGGCGGCTGCTTACCAGCTTCCTTGAGGTTCTTACCCTCCCTGGGACTCAGTGTTCTCCTCTGTAAAATGGAAGTAAGTGAGAATCCGTACTTTATAGGCTCCGTGGGAGGGTGAGTAAGTTTATTTATCTAAAATGTGTGACACAGCTTGTCACACAACTTGAGAAGTATGAGCCATTAATATTCTCCTAAGAAAACTACTGGAGGGTTAGCAATATTATATACGAAGTGAGCCTAGCTCTGTCCCTAGCCCACAGTGATTTTCACTGTGATTTTTTTTTTTTAAAGATTTTATTTATTTATTTGTTAGAGAGAGAGCGAGCACAGGCAGAGAGGCAGGCAGAGGCAGAGGGAGAAGCAGGCTCCCTGCCGAGCAAGGAGCCCAATGTGGGACTCGATCCCAGGACGCTGGGATCATGACGTGAGCCGAAGGCAGCTGCTTAACCAACTGAGCCACCCAGGCGTCCCTTCACTGTGATATTTAAACAAATTTTTTTGGTCCCAGGCCTAGTGGGAAAGCCTTAAGGGACAGCTCTTTGCTGAGACAGCAGGTACTGGTTGAGCAGGTCCCAGGGGCCAGGCATGGTGCTGCGGGCACGTTCACAAATGTTCCAACTCTTGCTGTCTGCCGTGGGATTTTCAACTTGAGCGAGGGGGCACATCCCTTTCCGGGAAGGGGTGTGCGTTTCAGAACCTCCTGATCTGAGCGGGGTGGGCATGTGTGGTTTGAAAAGCAGATGTGGCATCATAATTTTATAAATGGAAAAGAGCAGAATTACTTAATGGGAAACACAGAATGGGAAGTTTAACAGTAGCCCTTGCTTGGGGGAAATACAACAGGGGAAGCATCCCAGAGAAGGCTGCGGTGGGGAAAGGGGGTCAGCAAGGGGAGCTAGGAATGGCTTCTGTGGGTGGCCAGGGGAAGCTTCCCGGTGGAGAGGTCATTTGAGAAGGGTTTTGCAGGATGGGTAGGCATTTGCATGGGGGAGGAAGAAGCACAAGGCTTTCCCAGGCAGGGATACAAGCAGAGTATGGGCATGGAAGAGCCTCACCTGTGTAGGGAACAGGAAGGAATTTAGAGAAATGGTCAGTTCATAAGGGAACCTCGTGCTGTAAATGATTCTGGTACCTCTTTCCAAGCTGTCTGACTCTCTGTGACTTCCCGCCCATCCATTGGGCCGCTTTTGGGGTTGGCAGATGTCTCCAAGTTCAGGGACTTAGGCTGAAGGCTTGGAGTGAGGCCCTGCCAATGTCCAGTTCTGGGCCTCGACCGCTAACTCGATCTCAGGAGAGTCACGCTCTGCACCCCACTGTGTTTCAGGGCCCTGCCCAGCCTGGACATCACGGTATGGTCACAGCTGCCCACTGGGGCCGGCCTGGGCTCCAGCGCCGCCTACTCTGTGTGTATGGCTGCCGCTCTCCTGACCGCATGTGAGGAGATCCCGAACCCGCAGAAGGATGGGGTGTCCACCAGCAGGTAGTTTCCGCCCTCGCCCTGCTCGCTGTCCTTCCCCGGCACCAAGACCTAAGTGTGGGTTCTCACTCAGAGGACTCCCCGCCCGAGGTGTCACGTGGCCATTGTACAGATGGGGAAACTGAGGCACGGAGGTCAGGAAGCGGGCCCAGGGTACACAGCCAGGGATAGTAGAACGAGACTTGCACCCGGGCAGCCTGAACCCAGAGTCTGACCTCTTTGCCGCTTGGCTAAGCCACTTCAGGTCCCCCTTCCACCCCCACCTTGTCTCGCTTGGGTTCAAGCACCCGTGGTGTGGCAGAAGGAACCTGAACCTGGATGTAGGGAGCCATTGAGCCCACTTCTGCCATCAACTCACTGTGGGACCTCGACCTTGGCCAAGTTGCTGTACCCCTCGGGGCCCCAGCGTCCTTATCTATAACAGGTTGGATGGTTATACAAGAAAAGAAAAAGAAGTAGAAGATGCCAAGAAAGAAACACAGGGGTATTAGATGAAGGCATCACCCTTTGTAGGAGCCCTTGTCCTCATTCCACAGAGGGGGCATTGCCTCTGCCGTTCCCATTGTAAGTCTGTGAGGCCGGTCGGGACACTGTCATCGGCAGCCATGTCTGTCACCTTGAGCAGCCATCCCAGGCATGGAGGTGATGTCGTCTGTCCAGGGCCCCATCTCGTGAGTGGTGCCAGTCCAGAATCCAGCCTGGCAGCTTCTTGGCGAGGTCTGTCCCTGGGCTGTTGGGGCTCAGGGGGGCCCTCCCGCTGGCGGCCTTGGGTACACACTGCGTGCCATGTTGAGAGGACTGCTGGCCACATCTCTCCCCCAGGGCACCTGGCCGGAGAGAAGGCTGCTCAGGCTGTGCTGGGTGCCAGGACGGACGTGGCTGTGTGTTTGTGCCCAGAGCGGTGCTCCCGTGCCCTCCCTGCCTGCTGTGGGGGCCCAGGCTGAAACAAGGCCACGCTGCTCCAGCCTGCGGTGGAGGTCCTCTTTCCTCCTCCGGAACTCGGTTTGGAGGTTTCCTTCTTCTGCCCTGAAAATGCCATGCTTTCCTGATGGCCCAGGCCCTGCTGGGTGCCCTGTCTGGTCCAGTGCTTTCTCTTCTGACACACGGAGGTTAAAATACAGTTGAATTCACAATAAGGTCCCTTGGATCCTCGTGGCCATGGCGGATCCGGGGGGGCTCTCGATGGGTTGTGTCTGTCGGCATCCTTCACACTCACTTTCGTTGGTTCCTGTGCGTGGAGAGAAGTGGGAAAGGTGGGAAAAAGGTGGCTTTTGTTGGGGGAAGAATCCAGAAGGTAATGAGAGATGCACCAGTAGATAACACAAGGTGATGGTTTTCGGGAATTTCAGTGAGGTTTGACTGGTAACTCGCTGCGGGCCATTGCTTACCCCTTCTTCTCTCTGGGCTCTGTTTCCTCCTCTGGAAGTGACGCCTGATGGGCCTTTGGGGGGCCCTCCAGCCTTGATGTTTGGTGATTCTGTGTTACCATGGTGCTCGTTAGCATGTGCTAATCATGGATGATAACCTAGATCAGTGAGGGCCTGCTTGCCCTGGGTCCCCCGAATAGACTTGTATGTATGGGACAGCAGACCAGCTCTGTTGTTCAAAGGGCACGGGTGACTTGTGAGTGTGTGTGCATGTGTGTGTGTGTGTGTGTGTGTACGCATGCGCATGGCTTCCTTACAAAAGCCACCTTATAACCAGCTCTGCTGCCTCCCCTGAATACCCAGTCTTTCCTTCCCAGGCCCCAACCCCTGCCCTGGCTCCAGCATTTCCAAATCCTACAGAACTGGAACCCAGTCTCCTCTGAAGAGGGGGGTTAGAAATCTGAGCCCCCGAAGGATGAATGGTGCGTAGAATGGGAGGGAGACTCACCTCTGTGGAGAGGGCCAGGTTCGGGGCTGGGTCCAACTGCCCCTTTGCTCTGTCGCTCACTCTCTCTGCAGTTCCTGGAAAGGCCTGAATCTTGCCCAGTCCCAGCTGCTATGCAGCCTCAGTCTGGAATGTTCTCCTTGCACATCTTGTCTTGCTGACTCTCCCCCACCCACCCCACCCCCGTCCCTCAGGCCTTCCCCTTTCCAGATGTGGCACACCCCATCCTCCCGCATCACATCTATCTCCTGGGGGTTGTAATTAAATACTGATTGCCGCTGGGTACCCCCTGTCTGTGAGACGCCGAGCCTCAAGTTGTCAGGGGCCATGTCTGGTTCATCCCCTGTCTGAGCTTAGTCACAGGCCTACAGTGGATGCCCAGTAACTATGAGACGGACAAGGGAATCTTGTCAGCACCGTGGAGCTCAGTCTTGGGAGCTTGGGCCCCAGTCCACAGGTATGGTGCTGATGTAGTAGTGAGTGGCACCAGCATCTGCTTTACCCACCTGAGCCTCAGTTTCCTCTTCTGTAGGAGGGGATAGTAACTATACCTGCCCTGTAGGGTTTTTGTGGGGATTCCAGGAGTGCTCAGCACTTGGTGATAGCTTTGAGCTTCTCAACTCACCATGCGGGGCGGGGGGGGGAGGGGCATCACATCCACATTTGGCCAGTGAGGAGAGAGGCTCAGAGGGGGTGATGGCCTTCCCCAAGACCCCACAGCAAATGAGCATTGGACCAGGTGCAGGGAAGGGGCTGACCATATTCCTTATTTGGTAATTCATGGGCCTGGGGTCTGCTCACCCAAACTGTGCATGAGCCTGCACGTCTCCCGAGCAAGGCAGTGTGGCTGCATGCTTAGGAAAGATCCAGAGCTGGTCTGTGCACACCGGACCCATTGAGGGTGTCTGGGGCTCCTAGAATCCACATTCCTGACAGGCTTTGGGAAGGGTCACACGTCTGCTCCCTGGCAAGGGCTCCATAGGAGATGCGTAAGTGGGGGTCCATGACAGTGGTAACTACTGCCCGCCGCTTGTGGACACCTTACTCGAGACCTCTGCAGCCAGCCCTGGATGGGCGTGATCATCCTGCAGATGAGGACAGTGGGGCTCAGACAGGTTAGGTAATGGGCCTCACTGCTAGGGCTGTGTGCATTCAAAGCCTGGTCTCCCTCCACAGTGCCTCTGGAGCCCAGAGGCAGGGAAGGTATGGCACGTTCTGTAGTGGAGAGGTTCCAGGCTGTTCTGTTTCTGCATTCAAGGGCCCAATTCCCTCTGACTTTTTTTGGTCTCCACCAAGCTTAACCTGTGGATACTTTGCCCTGCTGCCCTCGATGACACTGGGCCCGCACTGTCCTCCAAGGTACAGACGAACTCCTGTATCTTCTCCAGGTGGGCCATGGAGGATTTGGAACTAATTAACAAGTGGGCCTTCCACGGGGAGAGAATGATTCATGGGAACCCGTCCGGAGTGGACAACGCTGTCAGCACCTGGGGTAGGGGCTGCCTCAGACTCGGTTTTCTCTGTTTTTAGTATTTTATAAATTCTTAGGACCATCGTAGATGCCCAGGCCCTGTTGGTTTGGATTCTGAGGAAAATAGTATTTTCTTGCTCGGTGGTGGGATAAGAGAAATTTCAGGGCCCTGCCTCACATCTGAATCTAATCTCTGGGGGAGTCGGAGCAGAGCCTGGAAAGCTATAGTTTCGGGGAGCTTCCTAGGAGGGTCTCTGTGGTAAAAATACAGAGCCACACCAGCAGGACTCCCCTCCGGTGAGGACTTATAGGACCTGGCCGCAGACCAGGCCCTCCCTCCCCACTTGGCCGGTGGTGTGAGGCCATGCAGGCTGGAGGGTGGGCAAGCCTTTGTGCCCTCCTGGACCTTGTGTACCTGGGCCTGGGATGGGGGCAGAACCCCCCCATTCTGGTTGGGATGGGGGTCATCCCAACCTCAAGCCCTGCTTCTCTGCCAAGGGGCAAAGATGCATAGCTTGGCCTACAGCTCTGACCTGCCTCTTCTTGTCTTTAGGAGGAGTACTCCGGTTTCAAGAAGGAAAGATCTCCTCCCTAGAGAGGTAATTCTAGGCCGGAGCAGCAGCTCCTTGCAAGGATATGGCAGTGAGTCCCGGGGCAGGGGAGGCGGGCCTCTAACCTCTAAACTCATGGTAAGGGATCCATGTGGGCCACGTGTCCCCAGGCTTTCTCTCTCCTCCCCCGTGAGGCCTCTCTCACCTTCTGGGCTGCCGCTCTCAGATCGCTAAGGGCTTAAAGGGAGAAGTCATGCATGGCCGTGCCGTTCACCTTCAGGAGAGCAGCTGCTCCCCTGGATCCCGGACCCCTGGCCTCTCAGTCATTTAATCATCTGCCCACGTGTTCATTTCGCAAACAAGAACTGACATCTGCCTTTTTCCTGACAACTGTACTAGGGTCTGGGGCTCTAAAAACGAGATGACAACTTTTCAGCCCATTTCACATCCCCCTGGAGGGATCGAGATCACCACCATGTGTGCGGAAACTCAAACACCCTCTGTTCTCTGTGGACTCAGAGTGGACACCTACAGGGGACATGGGAGCATGTGCTTCTTGGCAGTTCCTTGAGCCCCAATTGAGTCGGGTGGTGTTTGTCCCAGGGCACTTGGCCACCTTGGCGACCTCTCCGTGGGGATGAGAGTGAGGAGGGTTATCTGCATGAGCTGGCATGACAGGTGCCGTGTTCTGGCTCCCACTGGCTCCCCTGGGATCTCCCTGCCCCGGCTCTGTTGTCTTCTGAGAGCCGAGCCTGCCTTTCCGGTGGCCGGCATTAGGGTTTCTTTAACCTGGGCGCTGCTGACATCGTGGACTCGATCATTCTCTGTGGCGGGGGACTGCCCTCTGCAGCCTGTTTGAGGTGTTTAGCAGTACCCCTGAGCTCTCCCCTACAAGATGCCAGCAACACCTCCCCCATCTCCCAGCTGTGACAACTGGAAATGTCTCCTGACAGTGCCACATGTCAGGGCACAAACCGCTCTGCACCGAGGAGGAAGCAGGGCCATCTAAGAGAGTGGAACCAGTCCTCTCTGGCCGCTGTGTGCTCTGGGCCCTGGAGCCGGGGGGCCTCAGGGGGAAGGGGGGCTCTGCCAGGTAGACCAACGCCTGGTGCAGTGACGGCAGGAGTCAGTGTGAGACTCGAGATGTCAGAGCTGGGACTCCTGGTCCCGCAGGACTCCTGGTCATCCTCAGACTGGCGCGACTTTCATCCTCAGAACGAAGGCATCCGGAGAGTTCTGAAGATGCTGTGACAGTAAGGGGGGTCATAAGTCGGGGTACAGATTTGGGGGTGGTAACGTCTCATTCAGGGTTTCCTGAGAGCTCATCGTACCCTAAGCTCCAGACTGGGCCCCGGGGAGAGAAAACCCACCAAAATGTGGCATGGGCACATGCACATTCTCCTGGACGGAATTCTGGCTTTCCAGGTGGGAGGAGGCAGGGGGAGTGGTTCGGTGGCCACCTGGTGGTGGTGTGCAGGACGGAGGCTCTGGGGTCTGTGGCCTTGCTTGGGGCCTAGTTCTGCCACTGGAGAGCCAGGTGCCCTTGACCCAGTCGCTTTTCCTGAGGCAGATGTCTCCTGGTTTATGCAGTAAGGATCCTGAGCATGAAATCAGAAACCTTTATCTGTAGAGTGCTTTGCCCTTGGCCGACCAAATTTAATTCCACAAATATTCCTGAGCAGCTAACGTGTGCTGGGTGCTGGGGCCTCCGCAGGAAAGAATAAGGCCTGCTTTCAGGGAACTCACATTTTGTGGGAGACCACAGCCAACGAGTGGCCCCATGAGAGCATGGCTGTCAGTTGGGTGCATGACCAGGGGGGAGCCTCTGATGAAATGACATTTGAGCAGGGACCTGAATGGAAACCCGAGGAGGAGGGTGAAGAGGAGATAAGATTGAGGTATTGGCCAGGCCCAGCATGTACAGTCGCTTACAGAGCAGAGACTGGGTGGTTATCTCTGGCTGCCCCAGGGAGCCCGGGATTTTGTGAGGCTGGCTGGAGCTGGCAGCAAGCCTGCAGAGGACTTGCCTAAGAAAGATAAAGACGCAGTATTCAAACTCCTCCCACCCCGATGGACAGGAACACAGAGCAAACCGACCTTCACTGCGGGCCGCGGAGCACCACGGAGAGCAGATGGCGGATTCTCTGAGAAGCCGGGAGGCCAGACTCCGCGTTAATCCCCCCCCCCCCCATGGCTTCAAGAGGAACCCTTTCCCCCCAAACCACACATGGTGCTTCTCCATGAAAAAAAAATGCATTGTTTGCGAAGTGGATCAAGATGCGGCCTCCCAGAACGCTGCCCTTTTGAGGAATGGCTTGTCTTTAAGGGGAAAAGAAAAGCCAAATAGAATGTTCATCTTTTGTAAAGTTAAAAAAAAAGAAGAAGAAGAAGAAGAAGCTGGCCTCCAAGGCTGAGAATCGATATTAATTTCATGGGCTTATGGGCGGCAAGATCAAGCAGGTTTCTGGCAGCCTTTTGCAGCCCTATTGGATTTTACAGTCTTGGGTTGTGAAAAGAAAAACGGATAAAGGTACCAAGGGGTCTGCGTGTCTCCAGCTGTCTCAGGCCAGAGCTCATCCAGATGCTCCGTCCTCCATCCCCGGCCCACAGTGCTCTGCAAGGCAGCTTGGGGATGACAAGAAATGGGGCTCGGAGTTCCCAGAGGCTGCCAGCCATAGGACAGTTGCGATTGTGACTTCAGGAGGTATTCTGAAGGTCAGGGGGGTTGGCAAAGGCAGCTTACTGTGGCCGCCCTGGGCCTTCTGTTCTCTTACCTGGGGCAGCCCAGCAGGGATGACTGACTCCCTCTAACCATCTCTGGCTGAGCCAGGGCAGCAGGTCCGGGTGCCGTCAAGGCAGGGCAAGGATGGGCCCCACCTGCTGGGAACCCAGCACCCGCACAAGCCTTCCCACCCCTGGGCTCACTGTACCAGCCAGCCTGGGCATCTTCGCTCCCTGCGTGCACCCTCTCTGCATGGTCTGCTCCAGGTCCCATTGCTTTTCTTCCTAAATCTCTAGACCCTTCCACTCCACCAAGCTGGGGTGGCCCATAGGACAGAACCTCCACCCCTTCTTGTACCCTTGGCTGCAATACCTTTGAACTCCTCAAACCCTGTGAACTTGGTGTTTTCTGCCAGCTCCAGGCTGAGCCAGGCCCCCTCGTGTGCCCAGCCTATAGTAGGTGCCCCACTGAAGTCAGGTGGGTGGGTGACAAGCCAAAGGGAAGTATCTGTCTGCCTGGGGGCTGGGGCGGAGACACAGCTGTGACTGGCAGCAGGAGCCCCCTGCTCCCCTCGTTCCTCCTGCAGCCCCCCGAGGACCCTTCCCTGGGCCTCTGCTTCTTCCTCTGTGACAGGGTGGGGTGACTTGGGGATGGCCTCTGGCCCTGAAACCTCTCTTCTGTCCTGAGCTCAGTGGGGCCCCTCTTCACCCCACAGGCCACTGACTCTGAAGATCCTGCTGACCAACACCAAAGTCCCTCGCAGCACAAAGACTCTTGTGGCCAGCGTCAGGAGCCGGCTGCTCAAGGTGCCTCCTGGTCTGCTCCTGGGCAGGGTTATGGCAGGGCCTCAGCTGCCAGGTCTGGGAGCTGGAGCCTTCCCTCTGCCCCGTGGGTTAGCGGAAGGCTGGGATGGGCAATGGGGACCGGAGGAGGCAGTTGTGGCAGACAAGGAGCTGCTTTGTCATTGTCCCCACCCCCCACACAGCTGGGAGGCAGGACAGGAAGTGTCAGACATGCTGGCTTGATGAGAATCCCCCACTCATGTCAGGGTGCCGGGCAAGGCAGATACCCAAGGGGGACGAAGGGGGGTTGCCTTAGGGGGCAGGGAGTGGGCTGGGGGAACACCTCTCTCCCCTCCCATTTACCCTGCCCCAGGCTTCACGGGCCCTTGCTTCCTCTCCCTCCAGTTCCCAGAGATTGTGACACCCCTGCTGACTTCGATCAATGCAATTTCGCTGGAGTGCGAGCGGACGCTGGGGGAGATGGCTGTGGCCCCGGCACCGGAGCACTACCTTGTGCTGGAAGTAAGAGCCCGTCTGCAGGGCACAGAGCCCCTCCAATGCCCCTGTCAGGCAGGGACTCCCCGTTGGCGCTCAGAATCCCCCGAGCCAAAGCAGAGAGGCTGGGCCCAGGCCGGGAGTCCCGCGTGTGCCAAGGCCAGCAAGCATGCCTTCTTCTTAAGCCTCTTCCCAGGCGATTTAGAGCCGTGGAGGGAGTACATGCAAAGTACAGAGGGCAGTGCCCGGTGCGTACTAGGCATGTGCTAAGCGCCAGGGGCCAGGCTGGGGTTCCTGCCTGTGGGGAGCAGTGAGATTTTGCTGACGCTGTCTTTAGTCGGTCCAGAAGCGATTTCTTGCTCGTCCCCCCCCTCTTTCTGCTGTTCTTGCTAACTGCATCTGTTCGTCTGGTGACTGTTTATCACCGGCATGCTTTGGCTTAGACATTTTTATTTATCTATTTTCAAGAGGGAGAGGGTGAGCCGGGGGGAGGAGCAGAGAGGGAGGGAGAGGAATAAGCAGACTCTGCGCTAAGTACAGAGCCTGATGTGGAGCTCGATCCCATGACCCTGAGATCGTGACCTGAGCCAACATCAAGAGTCGACTGAGCCACCTAGGTGCCCCAGTTTGGACATATTCTCACCCCATTCCTCCTTCACCATTCCCCACGCTGCCACCCTCTGCGGAATTCCCATGTAGAGGCAGAGACCTCACACCTTGGGTTTGATCAGGTCCCAATCCAAAACCCAGCTTCAGCCTTGCTGGTCTCACCAGAGCATCCTAAGAACACAGCAAGGCCCGGTCGGTGACATGCAGTCCCCAGCACTCCTTAACTGCCACCCTGAGCTGCTGCAGGCTGTCTGCTGCCTCTCTGTCCCACTGGAGGCATTTGAGCCGGCAGCCCCTGTAGGGAACGGAAGCAGCTCCTAGGCCACGCCTTTTCACGAATGACATCTCCCTTGATCTCTAGAAGTAGGCTGTGCCCATTTTACAGATACAGACACCAAGGCCCAAAGAGACACTTTCTCTAAGGTCCGCCAGCCAGTGAGTGGCCATGCCAGGCGTCCAGCTGACTGACTCGCTTATCTCTTTGGCCAACAGATCTTGAACGAGCGGCCCCCTACACCAGGGGCAGTGATCCCCCATTCGCTTCTGTGCTTTTGCTCCCATTGCCGTAGCTGTCTGCCTCCAGTCCCCGGCGTTTGCCTTGCTGGCTTCAATTCCTTTCACGTAGAAAGGAGGGAACACAGTCCTCCTGAGTAGGAAATTAATAATGATAGAGTACTGCCTGGAATATACCCCGTTGAGCCCCTGGAGAATGCCACAGAACAGCACGTTGATTATACATTGTGTATATTTTGGGCTGTGGCAGCCGCTGAAGTGTGCAGCTCGGCTCCTGGACAGCTTTGTGCTCAAACCATTGAGCTGTTCTCCTGTGTCACAACCTGTCATCTGATCCTTGACAGATTTTGGATCAGAATGTGACAGGTGTCTAAAACCTGCCTCGGCAACGTGACACCTGGCGTTCAGGCGCAGAGAGCAGCCCCCAGAAGTTTACCCTCACATCCAGCCCTTGGGGCTGGGGAAAGGCACCCGGGGCTGCCACCGGGCCATCACGCCTGTCTGCTCATTTGTCAGAAGTGCTGGCGGGGGGAGGGTGTGAGGTGGGCTGCAGGGAGGGCTGACCTGAGCCCGCCCGACAGCCCAGGGCAGGAGAACCAGGTGGGCCTCAGCAGACAGCTCGGTGATTGGCAACCCTCCGGGCGCACAGGCGCTCCCCACTCCCTGGAGCAGAGCCGCGCGCTGTCAAGCCCCATGCCACAAGAAGTAGGTGGCAGCCAGAATGCCGAGGGTGCTCTCGGAGGTGGGGTAGACGGGAGCTTTGCATCGGGCAGACCCAGCTTCCAGGGCTGGCTTGCCAGCTCGGCGACCTTAGGCAAGTCACTTTCCTCCCTGAGTGTTAGCGTCCCCTGAAACGAAGAGGACGGTGATGTGACCATAAAGTACTAAGAGCGGCTGATGTTCCTGAAGCCCTCATCTCAGGCCAGGCATCATGCAAAAAACTCACCTTGTCTCATCCCCATGGCAGTGAGGCAGAGCCTCTTACGATGCTGGTTTTACAAGTGGGGAAACTGAGGCATGGGGTGAAAGCCCTCACCCAGGACCAGGAGGTCACGGAGCTGGAGCTCAAACCCAGGCCCCCCCCGACTCCAGATCCCACATGCTTAGCTTGCCTGTGGCAGGGACAGTAGCTGGGGGCTCATGCTTAGAGCCCCAGCGCCTAGCACGGTGCCCGGCCTGGGGAAGGTGTTTGGCAAACACCAGTGGGGTAAATGAAAGGTTGTAGGGGAGGTGCCTGGGCACTGCTAGCTGTCAGTTTTGTTGTTTCATCAACCTCCATGCTGTTTGAGCCTCAGAAGAGCAGGAGTTTGATGAGACAAACACATTTCTTGTGACTTTGTTAGAACAGTAAACCGGTTCTTATTCTGAAAATAGGGCCACCTAAGGCAGCTGTGGGACGGCAGAGTACTTCAGACTTCTGCAGGTGATAGAAACCCATCCCAACCAGGCTTTCACAGAAAGAGAATGTATTGGCTCATAACTGAGAAGACTAGCAAGAACAGCTTTAGGCATAGCTGAATCCAGGGGCCAAAACGATTCAGTCTGAAATCTCTCTCCATCCAACATATAATCTCTGACCACATGCAGGGCAGGTAACTCTGGCAGTTTACCTCTGAAGTCAGCCAGTTTTAGCACTTCCAGGGCAGAGGCAGAGAAAACCCCAGGAGAGCTGCGGTTGACCCTGCGTGGGTCACAGGCCCATCCCTGGCCGGTCACCATGGCCAATGACTGGCCAGGCGTGGGCCATGTGTTCGCCACCAGCTCCGTCCCAGCCCCATGGGGAGTCCTGTAGGAAGGAGAGGTTCTTTTTTTTTTTTTTTTTTTTTTAAGATTTTATTTATTTATTTGTCAGAGAGAGAGCGAACAAGCACGGGCAGACAGAGGCAGAGGGAGAAGCAGGCTCCCTGCCGAGCAAGGAGCCCCATGTGGGACTCGATCCCAGGATGCTGGGATCATAACCTGAGCCGAAGGCAGCCGCTTAACCAACTGAGCCACCCAGGCGTCCCACAGGAGGTTCTTTGAGCAGTGGAAAGGGACACGGGGCTGGCTTGTCTAAGCTATTTGCCATCGCAGACTAGTGGCTGTCAACATGGGTGGGGTGGGCATGGGACCTTGGCTTCAGGCACCCCAAGTGAGAACAGATGAAACCTTCTCCTCCTCCAGGAGCTCATCGACATGAACCAGCACCATCTCAATGCCCTTGGCGTGGGTCATGCCTCACTGGATCAACTCTGCCAGGTGACCATGGCCCATGGACTGCACAGCAAGCTTACCGGTGCGGGCGGCGGTGGCTGTGGCATCACGCTCCTCAGGCCAGGTAGCTGGGGGCTGGGCAGGGTTGCCAGCCAGGGGTCATACAAACATTCTACCCAGGCAATTCGCTCGGGAGGAGGAGGACACTGGAGAACGGCCTCACCTCTGCTGTGTGGCCTTGGTCAAGTTAGTGAACCTCTCTGGGTCTTTGTGGTTGCATCGGTAAAATAAGGATGCTAACATCTATTTTATAAGATTGTTGTCTAGATTTGAGGAGAAAAGTGCATTTAGAATGCCCCGCACAGGCCTGGGGCTCCTACTGGAGCGGCTGTCCCTACCATGTCCTCAACCTGCCAAATCTCCCACAAGCTCGAGAAATAACCAGGACATTGTCATCACTCCTCTCCCCTGCTGTCACCTCTTGATGCAGCCAAGATGGGACTGACCTTGCTACAGAGCAAAGGGCTTTCTTTCCCCTTAGTGTTTGGGGAAAGAGCAAGGCTGGGTAATGTGCCTGGGACCAGCAAGGGACTCCTGGTTGTGCTCAGTCACCATACCTGCCCTCAGGACCGGGCCCTCAGAGCTCCTGCCTCCATTGCCTTCCCTTTGCCCCCTCCTCCTGGTCTTTCTCTCCCTTTCTTTACCTTCTCCTTCCTCTTTTTGTCACACCTCTCCCTGTTGCTTTGCAGTCAGCCCACCATGGTCCCAGCGGCTCCCCTCAACCTCAGTGTGCCTCAGCATTAGGAAGTCAGCACAGCCAATGGCTCCAAGTTCAGGGTCAGGGATGATAATGAGAGAGAGGGCTTCTGGGGCGTGTCTGCTATGCCAGGTGCCCTACCTGCATTCTCCTAAGTGAGCCTCACAGGGACCCTTGGGGGGTAGGTATTATGAGCCCCATTCCCAGATGAGGAGACTGAGGTTCAGAGAAGGGAAGTCACTTGGCTGAAGCCCTGCGGCTGATCCATGACAAGGCCAGGTCCGTGGGCCCATGATTTTAACTGTTAGGGTGCTTAACCACCACCCCACCCCCCCGCAAGGGTGCAAGGCTGTCATTCCAACAGCAAGACCTGGTTGGTCCCAGGCCTTTCCCTGGATGGACAGTCTCTAAGGGAGCACACGACTGTGGGGTGACCTGCTGCTTTCTCTCCCCCAGATCTGGAGCAGCCAGAGGTAGAGGCCACGAAGCAGGCTCTGACTGACTGCGGGTTTGACTGCTGGGAAACCAGCATCGGGGCCCCTGGCATCTCCATCCACTCGGCTGCCTCCCTGGACCCCTCCGTGCGCCAAGCCCTGGATGGTCTCTGAGATGAACCTGTGCTGCTGCAGACCCACCAAGAAGCCCCTTCCTGGGGTATTCTAGGTGCCAGAGTCAGCTTCTGTGCTGGCCAGTGGGCCCCCAGGCCCTGTGCACCGGCCTTCCCAGCGGCCGCACCCCTCCATTCCCAGCAGTGTGATCTGGAACCAGCACTGGGCTGGGGACCCTGGAAGACCCGGTCTGTGTCCTGCCTTCTGTTGAGCTGCCTGGGCAGTGGGGCCATGTGGAGTCCTCTATGATGTGAGGGGCTTCTTTCCTGTCCTCCCTGAAGCTCCCACACACCCATCTGCTTTGGGCTGCTGCCGCCTTCTCAAACCCTCTGTCCACTTGGTTGGACGCTTGGATGCAGTGTGCCTTCTCCCTCCCTCTGCCTTTACCCTTCCACCCATCTCTCAGGGCTTGATCCCTCCCACCTCCTCCGGGAAGCCTTCCCTGACCACTGCCAGGATGACCCTGGTCCCACCTTCCTCCCTGCACACCCTGTCTGTTTGAATCCTTCATCATTTCACATGCTCTGTTCTTCTCTCCAGCTAGACCGTGGGCCCCCCAGCAGTTGTGTAGGTTGTGTAGGCGGTGGTCTTTGCCTTCTGTCCTCCCATCCCAGGGCTGGCTGAAGGCATGGTTAATGTATCCAGTTTCTGCCAGTCTGTACCCACAGGTTTTGCAGAAAAGATGGCAGAAGGGAAATAAAAAGCTCTTGAGTAAACCAGGGCTTCCCTGGGAGTCCAGAAAGAAGGGTGACAGTTGGATAGAGTCTCCAGCCTGCCCTAGCCTGCCTCCTTTGTCCCTTCTCCAGCTACTTTCCCCATGGCACTCTTAAGGAGTTGAAGGAAAGAAGGGCTTTGAGTCACTCAGTTTTGTGTCTCCAGGACACTGGGGTTTTTCTAGATGGCCCTCAGTCCTCTGGGACAATTCCTACCTGCTTTTCCAGCAAGGGAAGTTTTAAGCTTCCTGGCCCCTGGAGCATGAGCACTCAGGGAGTTCATAGACTTTTGTGAGCCCTGGAAACAAAAACCTGTAGATTCTGGAATCTTCTTTTTTTTTTTTTTTTTTTCTGAAATTCACTGGGTGGGGAAAAAAGACACAAGTGCTTGTAGATCCCAGTGCCTGGCACATACCTGGCCCTATTTGAACTTTGTATTAACAGTCAAAGCACCTTCTGAAAAGGCAGAATCCATCGAAAAGCCCCCGTAGGTAGCACAGTGCCACTGGGAGCTCCTGGACCTGCCGGAGGCACTCAGGGAGGTGGGGGCTGGGCAGGGAGTTCAGGATGTGATTAAAATGGCCCTGCGCTTCTGCCCTTGGCCACTAGGGGGCAGCGGGTGCCTTTCTCGGGGTCTTCACAGGGAGGGTGAGCTGGAGCAGGCCTCCAGCAGAATCCGAGCTCCAAACACACACACCCCACCCCCACCCGCCATGCCAGGCCTCTCCGGCTGTGCCTGGGCTCACTGCCAGGGACGTGAGGGCAATACAGAGGATGCCTGCCCCGGCCTCACCAATGGGGGTTGCCTGCTTCTCTTCAAAACACAAATAATGCATAAAACAATAATGTGAATACTGAGCTCTTCCATCGTGCTGTTCTAAACCCTGTAGATCCATCATCTTTCATCTGCCTCGGGCTTGGAGAACAATTGCTAGTCTCAGCCCCATTGTAGAGGTCAGGAAACTGAAGCTCAGAGAGGTTGAGTAAGTGGGCCAAGGCCACACAGCTAATCCACATCAGAGGCAGGATTCCCAGTACAACAATGTAAGTGCAGCTCCTGGGTCTCAGCCCCTGC
>RCUC01168005.1:0-37901 GCA_003697995.1 Taxidea taxus jeffersonii
CCCCCTGATCAGAGATTCTAACAAAGAAAATATCAATAACTTTATTGGTTTGAAAACCTAGGTTTGGAAAATGTCTACATAATTATGAAATTCAAATTATTTATTAATTGCTTATCGTTGATAAAACCATGCCAAATTAGTAAAGAATAGCTAATTATTTGGGGAATTATCTAATTGTTTTTCTAATGATTTATGTAGAGGCTTTTAAGATATGAGGCAGTAGAATTTATTTTTAACAAAGTTTCTAGAATATCTTCAACACCATATACATTATTTTTGAAAACTTCACTAGCAATGCCACTGTAGCTTATACAGACCCATGAACTCCTCATGACAGGGACTATGGTCTGTTTAGTGTTGTAGTCACACTACCCAGCACAGTGCTTAGAACATGGTGAACATCAAGGAAACTGCCTTCAATCCATACAAAAAACTGTTTTTATTACAAACATGACGGCTGCACTTTGCATTGTCCTTTTGATTGCTGTTCTTATTTATCACACTTGAATCCTAATAGCTGTTGGCCGTCTTCAAAGATATTGTTCACCTTCAGAATAATAGGTAACAATTTGGCTCCACTAAGTTACTTAAACTAATGCTTCACTTTCTGAGGGTCATTCCCAAAGGAGAAAGAAAGAAAATATTTCTGGGAATCTATTATATACCAAGCACAGGTACTTTCATTTCTGTCATCTTATTTAGTTTTCTCGTCAGTGTTGTAAAGTAAGGATAATTATGGCTCTTTTATAATTGAAGAAGCTATGGCTCAGAAGGGTTAAATAACCCACCCATAGTCACTCAGCTAGCCAGTATGTTTTAGAACTACGATTTAACCCAGGTACCTTTGACTCAAAAGCCTACTTTGCACTGCTATTGTTGTCTTAAAGGGGAGGTCCAGGGATGTTATGAGCAATAGAGACATCACTGGAGAGACAGAACCCACCAGTGGGAATGCTGGGAAGGAGAGCACATTCATTTCCATGTGTAAATGCTAACCGGTTTAGTTACATCTGAGACTGTTTTAACTGTGGCTCTTGGCAAGTTATTGCTTAATGCTGGTGCTATTCTTAGAGCTGTCAGAACTTTTAGCCCCATGCCCACTTCTTGTGGTCCCAGAGTTCTGTTTACTGAGCACCACCCAAATGGTTGTGGGTCTGGGTGAGGTCGCCATCTTTTGAGAGGAGGCTGAAGGGCGGGGGTGGCGTTGATCAGGATGGGGACAACTTAGGGTGGTAGGCGAACATGATGGAATTTTCACTCTGATGGGCTGGCCTTCACCTGGACAGGGAGGATAGGAGCCCCAATCTGCAGCACAGGGAGGGACCCTGCCTTTCCTCCTCCTCTGCTTTCAGGGCCCACGTTCCTGGTCAGGCCACTTCATCTTTCTGGAGGCCCCCCTCCTCTTTCTTACTTGCAAAACAGAGCGCATTGGATCAGGCGACTGAAGAGCTTCAATCCAGTTCTAAGTTTCTGCGTCTTTACAAATCTGTGACTTGAGTGTCTGGGCAGAGCACAGTAACGGGATCCGTTCAGAACCAGTCTGGTACCTGTGCGGGATGGGAGGGCGTGTGCGCTCGTGGGTGTGCGTGTGCACCCGTTTGCGTGTGCCATTGCTGTCCTGCTGTCCATTTCAGAGTCCCTCAGTGGGATTAAGTGAGGGAAGAATCAGAATTTCTACACTTTGATTTTGGGTAGATTTTACTCTGGAGCATCTTGCAGCTGTTGCAGACGGTGCTGTAGTTATTACTGCTGTTCTTACTACGGTTCCGGTCCTGCCAGGTGACAGTGTCCGGCCTTCCCGGTTAGCCCGGCCACCATGGCCTTCCGGCTCAGAGCTTGGGCCCCCGCAGGCAACGAGGACACACCTCCCACCCCTGCCTCGAGCTTCCTGCCAGCAGCCTGGAACAAATAGGCCTTGCTTGGAAGCCCAGTCAATAGGCTGTGTGTGCCTCTCCAGAGGAGCCAAATCTTTCTCGGTGGAGGCTGTTTTTAGAGACCACAGTCCCCTCACCAGAAGTTTCCCATAATTGTGTAAATCTTGGGAGCTGGAGACCACCTTTGGCTTCTGCCAACTCACTTTCAGGGCAGGAAAAAACCCCACTCCTGCATGCAGCTGCTCCTGAGAGGCCTGGGCCATGCTTGTCTTCATGGCTGCTGATGGGACTAACACTCCAGACAGACAGGCCGAGGCCAGCCAAACCCCTCACACCACAGGTCTGTGGTGTAACAGCAGATCATGACACTTCCATACTCGGTGTCTCTGGCCTGGTATTCCATGCAGAATAAAGTTCAAACACCAGGCCTGGACCTCTCAGAGCCTGCCTGCTCTGGCCCTTCACTCCTGCTTCCCCTTTGCCTCCCCTCCTCCTGTGTTTCAGCCCCTCTGTTCTGGAAGCCTTCCTCCACACACCATATGGCCACCATGGCCTCTGCGGGAAGCCCCCTGGTCTTGGCCTTCCCTGCTCCCTTCAGTTCTCTGCTCAATGGAATCCCTCAGGCCCTTTCCCGACTACCTTACCTAAGAAAGCAGCCCCTGTCCCTGTCAGTTCTCTGACCTGTCCAATGCTTCCTTACCGTGCTTCCCTAGAGCCTGACGTCTGGCCCACTAGAGGATATACTCCACATGGTGAGGACTTTGTGTTATTCTCATCTGTATTCTCATTGCCAAACCACCATCTGGCATGGAGAGCACACTCAATAAATATTCATAGGACGGATGAGTGAATTATTGTAATTCTTGATCCATGCCCAAGTTATAAGGCCCTCTAGCCAACCACCATCCACTTCTCTTGACCCTAAGCTGATCTGGGCTCTCTCTCCCCTGGCCCAAGGGTCCCAGCTGACTATCACTCAAACATTTCTGCCCTACCCTCTGGAATTCTCATTGCAGGAAAACACACTCCCCTCCATCATCACTAAATCTTCCTCCACCTCCTTGCCTGAACTGAACCGTGGCTGTCACTCAAGAACATAGCTTCCCTGAAGCCCACTCGAGTAGGGTGGTTCCTTCTCCCATATCCACTCTATCTTAGGATTAGGAAGAAGAGTTGTACCCTATCTTTGCAGCACCCAGATTCAGGAACTCAAGCTAGAAACTCAGGCTGGACCTGGCCAGCAGTCATGGAACCTCAGCCTGCGAAGGGACAGACCAAACCAAGAAGAAGCCTGGGGTTGCCATTTTCAAGATTCTGCTAAAGCAGCCTCCATTCACTTTATAAACCTAGTGCTTAGTGGATTTCTTCCATGTCTTCCTGAAGATAGGATTTCAAGGCTCCTCTGGAAGCAGGTAGAATTGGTTTTATGTCTTTCTGTCCCCTCCCAATCGGTTATACAGACTCCCTAGTCCGAATATCTAAGTCTTACACTTTCCTCCTTCCTGGGCAAGATTTAACTCTGTTATGACTTTCATGAGTAAATACCAGAATCCAGGCAGCAAATACCTAGAAATCCCACCAATCCTAGATCTCTGATTCTGGTTTCATGCTTTATTTTATTTTATTTTTTTGAGTTATAAATACTGTTTGTAAATTGAGCAGGATTATGATTAGGTTGAATAAAAATTTATTCATTAAACTTCAGAGCATCAAAATAAGTGGCTCAATAAAAAACAAGATATAAAGAAATACCTACCCAATATTAAGCCTAAATCTTTGTGTGGGTCAAAAACATAAGTAGATGGAGGAAGGTCACATAAGTAAATTCACAGGTGAATTGAAGTTAGCAGCATGGGAGGCAGCCTCTTCTTTCGCCAAGTACCTCCTGTTTCTTTTCTCAGGGAAAGAATTTGGGGAGAGAAAAAGCTGCTGATTTGATCAAGTACAGCTTTTGCTTCAACAATTATACTTGCCAGCAACAACTATTCTGTCTTTGATAATTTATTTTGTTTTTCCTGTCATATTACCAATGCAATAATTCTTTCTACTATTTGGTCATAATCCATAACCAGATGGCACTGGCTATTTCAAAAGGGAGAATGTTGGGAATGGGCAGGATAGAGGGGATGCTCCCCAAAAGGTGGTCCACACTTCAAATCTCAGGGGCCAGAGGAATGTTCCAAGTTGGGGTTCACTCTGGGACATCATTCCTGTCTGCTTGAGATTTGGTGGGGCAGGGTAGAGGTCATTCTGGTAAGAGTAGGCAGAGGTGACATTTGAGGGAGACTTTCCAGGTCCAGTACATAATTTAGGTTGGGCATTGTCCCAGATGCTGACTGCTTATACAGGGACAGAACTCAGGAGCAGGGGCCAGATTGTTGACAAAAATGTTCCTAGTGTTGGAGTCAATAGACCAGTTAGACTTCATGGTGCAAGTTTCAGAAAACCCAACCAAACTGGGTTGCACAGTAGAGGATGGGTAATGGAAATGTTGCAAGGTAATCAGACTTTATATATAGCTTAATTAGGGCCATAGCATTCCTCTGGGACTCTCCTGGCTCACTCTGTGTTCCTTATGCTGACTCTTCAGGATGGTGAACAATTACAGTAGTTCTAGGCATCCTGATAAAAGAAAGAGAGAAAAGGTCCTTTCCCAGAAGTCCACAGTATATGACTTATCTGGTCTGCTTCATTAGTGGCTTGTCATGTGTCCACCTTTAGCTAGTGGAATCTTACTGTTTAGCCTAGGCTTTAGGGAAGCTGTGTTCTTGAGTGACAGCCAGGGTTCAGTTCAGTTGAGCCTTGGGACTATATGCTTATTGTGATGGTAAATTTCATATGTCATCTTGACTGGGCTAAGGGTGTTCACAGATATTTGTTCAAACTTTATTCTGGGTGTGTTTATGAGTTTTTCTAAATGGGATGAATATTTCAGTTGTAGATAGAGCAAAGCAGATTGTCTTTCCTAAGGTGGGTGGGCCTCAACCCATCAGTTGAAGGCCTGAGCAGAACAAAAAGACAGAGCCTCCCCAATGTAAGAGAGAATTCCTGCCTAACAGCCTTTGGATTGGGATGTCAGCTTTTTTCCCTGTCTTTGAACTCAAACTGAAACACTGGCCCTTCCTGGGGCTCAAACTTGCCAGCCTTTGAACTAGAACTCCGTCCTTGTCTTTCCTGGTTCTCAGGCCTTTGGACTCAGACTACAACTCATCCATCAGCTCTCCTGGGTCTCCAGCTTGCCAAATCAGGGGCCAAAGGAATGGCCCTGCAGATCTTGGGACTTGCCAGCCTCTGTAGTCACACAAGCCTATCCTTTACATAATTTTTTAATATGTATTTCTGTATACATCCTATTGGTTCTGTTTCTCTGAGAACCCTGACCAATACACTTATGGTTCAGAGAAGGGCTTTCATATAGTCATGAGAACTAGAGGTGCTCAGAAAACTGATATTTTGGGCATCAGTTCATTACCCAGATGCCTTAGGTAGCTCAGTTGGTTAGGCACCTGCCTTCGGCTCAGGTCGTGATCCCAGGGTCTTGGGACTGAGCTCCACATGGGGCCTCCTGCTCAACATGGTGTCTACTTCTCTCTTTTTTCCTCTGACCTCCACTGTTCATTCTCTCTCTCTCAAATAAATAAAGTCTTTAAAAAAAGATGAAAATTCATAAATTATTAAAAAAAAAGAAAGAAAGAAAACGGATGCCTTTGCTGTCATAAGCTGATTGAACAGGGCAGTATTGTTTCTTTATAGAAGGGAAGTCTATGTCCCAGGAGACTCAGAGGAGCCTAGAATTCATTCTAGACACATTGGAATGGAGAGTGGCAAGACCAAAGAACAGGACGCCACACACTGTGGGGCCTGGCGCAGAAGTTAGTTGGAGCTCAGCCTGCCATGGTGAACTTCAGTGGCTGGAACTCAAGTGGCTGGAACTCAAGTGGAATAAGAATGATGTCACCACCATCATTGGTGCAAGGTGTGCAAGTGAGACCCCACCAGCATGGACATGTTCAGTCTTCCTAAGAAACCTGTAAAGTGGGTCTGATTATCCCTAATATACAGATGAAGGGGCAAAGGCTTAGGAATCAGGTACCTTGTTCTTGCTTCTCTGAGGTAGAACTGGGGAAAACATGTCCTCACAGATGTGAACCTTGGTCCAATTCAGCCCTCTGTGATCTGGAACTTGTTCTTGTCATCACTGCCCTGCAAATTTAGACAGAGCAACCTGGCATGGGTCAGGTCAGATCTCCTATTCATCACTGGCATTTTTGCTGCTAAAACTTTTTGTGCTTCCATATGTCATAGTATCTAGTGAGGAGGAGGCTCTTGGCATTGTCATCCACTTTGCTGTCTTTCTGGAAGCTTGTAAGCTCTGTCTTTCTGTTGGCAAAATTCTTAACACTGCAAGACTTTAAAGATTTTTGGAGTAAGGGAATTCTCTCTACGTACACTTTATGACAGCTGTCCCAGGTACACTAGTAGTGGAAGACATGAAGAAATCAGGATCTGGGTGCCTGAGTGGCTCAATGGGTTAAGCCTCTGCCTTTGGCTCAGGTCATGGACTCAGGGCCCTGGGATCGAGCCCCGCATTGGGCTTTATGCTTGGCAGGGATCCTGCTTCCCCCCCTCTCTCTGCTTGCCTCTTAGCTTACTTGTGATCTCTCTCTGTCTGTCAAATAAATACATTCTTTAAAAAAAAAAAAGAAATCAGGATCTGCAGCTGGTGACAGCAGGCTATTGCTAGTTTTGTTGGCATAAATATGGGACATGTGCTTGGTATATTAATAATTCAATTCATATGCCCTTTCCCCAATTTGCATAGAAAATGGAAGTGCACATATCCAGTCAAGGATATTAAGTAAGAATGAACTGGAGAAATGACAAAATCGAGCACACAAGGATGTAAGTGAATGTCGCCGGGTAACTTTTCTTAGAAACGGCTTGTAACTCACCCTAGAAAAACAAAACAAAAATATCTTGAGTGGCGGGTACAAATTTATTTTTCTCAAAGCCCCCAAATCATTGCCAAAACCATTGTCTTTATTTAAGTGCCCATTTGCCAAACCATTCTAAATTGAAACCGTCTCTAGAATCTTTGTGCCTGAATAAACTCAACGGAGCCTTCGCTGAAAGATAAATGAGAAACCAAGCATATGTCTGAACTGGGCACATGGATGATTAATGTTCACGTTGAAGCCTAGGCAAGTTGACCCCCACAGTGTGTGCTCATGCGGGGGGTAAACATCAGCCACTCTGTTATATAAAGGCTTCTGGCACATCCCTCCCCTTCCCTGTAGAGACCAACTTCATAACAGGGTTGGTGTGGACTTGGCTGCCTCCCTTCGGTGCCTCCCACTCATGCCCCATTCAGTCCACTGAGTTCTGGCTTGCACTCATGGTTTGGGTGAAGCTATGTTCTGCAACCTCATCAAAGATTAGAGACTCTTCTCTTTCCCAGTCTCTGTACCACTCTGTGCCTATGATACTCTTGGCTGCTCCGCTGGCCTCACTTCCCTCCTCGTTTTTCCCCCAGTCTCCTAGTCAGCATCCCCTGTTGGCTCCTTTTCTTCTACCTCCTCCATGAAGGAGGAGGTGTTGGCCAAAACGTCACCCTCAGCAGTTATGTTAGAAAGCAAACCTAACGCACAAATGACTCCTCTGTTCATACATCCAAACCAGACCATCTCCTGGATTCTAGATTTGACTTCCTCTTTAGCATTTTTAAGTGAACCTGCCCAACATTGACCCCATTAGTTCTTATCTCCTTAAGTTTAGAGGTTGATTTAAGGATCATTGATATTTTGAGGACATCAGGATTTTTCCTACCCGAGACAATAATGGGAACTTTTTGGTCATTTTTCTAGATCACATATGGTTGTGAAGTTTCACTGTGAAGGAAGAGTATATGTTGATGCTGGAAGGGTAGGGAGTGGACTGTAGGGAATGTTTGGTAAGATTCTGGCTGCACTGTACTTTTCACCAGTGCTATTTTGTAAAATTTCCAGATTTGTGAATTCTATGACTCCAAGAGAAACTCAAGAGCTCATTTGGCCTTATCAAGTTAAGGCAAAAGCAGGTGACTTTCATCTATCAGTCCTATTCGACATACAAGTAAGAAATCTAGAACAGGAAGTTCCACCTGGAATTTATCCTTGCTGGTGACAGTTGAGGCATGTAGTTCTTTGGTGGGGAGGGGAGGGTAGAGTCTGTCCCACCTATAAGTGACATTGGTCCTGACGACAGTGGTAGTTACGGATACAGTGGTGTAAATAGTGGCATTTGGGGCGCAGTGACACCACTGGCCCAGTCTTCCAAGCAGCTCTGTATAGTGGCATGATTAGGGGTCTCTTCCTGGACATTTAGCCTTGCGCCTACTTCTCGAGCCCATATCATATCCTTTAAATAAACTCCTGACAATTTCTGTTGCTTATAACAAGAACCCTGACTAACACATCAGGGAGCTGTGAGAAGAAAAATAGTCTTGAGTGAAAATTCCATCCATGGTCACCAGGACTATGCAGGTGGGCTGTGAACTGAACACGCCTGGGGTCCCAGCCGTGTAGACTGAGATGTGAGTGGAAACTCTTAGAGAGGTATGACTTCTCATATCCCAGTAACCTTGGCTACTGCATAACTGATACTCCGTCTTTACTCTGATATGATTGAACATTGTACTTTATATTTAATACTTTTTAAAAAATATTTTATTTATTTATTTGACAGAGAGAGAGATCACAAGTAGGCAGAGAGGCAGGCAGAGAGAGGGGGAAGCAGGCTCCCTGCTTAGCAGGGAGCCTGATGCGGGGCTCCATCCCAGGACCCTGAGATCATGACCTGAGCCGAAGGCAGAGACTTAACCCACTGAGCTGCCCAGGTGCCCCCTTTTTAAAAAAAAAAAGTTGTGGTAAAATACACATAGCATCGAATTTTCCTATCTTAGCCATTTTGAAGTGTCTAGTTCAGTAATGTTAGGTATATCCACATTGTCATACAACCATCACCACCATCCATCTTCAGAACTTTTTCATCTTCCCAACCTGAGTCTCTGCCCCCAGTAAACACTAAGCCCTCAGTCCCCCTTCCTGATCCCCTGGCAACTACCCTTCTCCCTCTGCCTCTGTGGATTTGCCTATTCTGGACACCCCATATTAGGTGAAATCATACAATATTTGTCTTTTTGTGACTAGATTGTTTCATATAGCATAATGTCCTCGTGGTCCATCCATGTGGTGGTGCATGTCCAAATGTCCTTCCTTTTTAAGGCTGAATAACATTCCGTTGTGTGGATGGACCACATTTTGTCTATGCATTTATCCATCTGTAAACATTTGGGTCACTTACACCTTTTAGCTATTGTGAATAATGCAGGTGTGAACATGATTGCATATACGTGGGGCACTTTTGATTCTAAAAATGGTGACCATCTTTTATATCATGCTTATTATGTATCAGGCATTATTCTAATATACATGAGTCCCTTTAAACCTTGTGACAAATCTCATTGGGAAGCTATCACGATCCATACTTAACCAATATGGACACAAAGGTCTACAAAACCCTCCTAGGAGTTAGAGAACATACTCCGGTGATACTTGAATGCTGGTAGTGGAGCTGGGATTCAAATGCCTGAGTCTGGCTCTGGAGTGTAGACCTTCCTCTGTGCTGCCTTTGAATACACTGCCTTGGAACCTCTGTCACTTCCTCGGAGGATTATAGCGACTTTGCTCAGTGTGCTCTTCCTGCTGCCATGAATGGTGTCCTGACCTTTAATGGCTGGTTCCTGTTTGCCATTTACAGCCCAATTTAAATGTCTTTTTTCAGAAACACCTTTAAAAAAAAAAGATTTTATGTATTTATTTGAGAGAGAGAGAGAGAATGAGAATGAGTTGGGGGAAGGGCAGAGGGAGAAGCAGGCTCCCCGTGGAACTGGGAGCCCAACCCGACTTGGGACTCGATCCCGGGTCTCTGGGATCATCATGACCTGAGCCGAAGGCAGACGCTTAACCAACTGAGCCACCTAGGCACCCCAGAAAGACCTTTTTTGACTCCCCAGTTTAGTTTCTCTTTACCACAATATATCTTTCAAATCCATACAAAGCCCCTATTACTCTCTAACTTCTTAGTATTCATTGACTTTTTGTCCACCACCAGTCTCCCACTAAAATGCAAGCTCTGGGAAAGCGGAGGCCTATGCTAACTTTCTAGTGTTAGATCCTCAGTGCTTCATACTCTGGTTAGCAAATTGTAGGGGCTTGTTAAAGAGTTGTTGGCCATAACAGTGAATGAATGCATAAAGGAATAACCCTGGCCAACTTAGAATTTTACATTGAAAAAATTAAAAATAAATAAATAGGGAAATTCTCTCCATTGAGCCAAGGGTTTACATGAACCCGAGCAGAATGGCTAAAATATTCTTCTTATTTCTAATGACCATGCACTATTCTGATTACCTTCTAGCTGTGTTTGCTGATTAGATTAGCTATAATGCTGGCATTGTTTCTACTTTATGGAATTGGAAAGGTTCTGACAAAGTTGCTTATCCAGCTTCATGAAAGTTAAGTATTTAGTTCCAAGAAACTTGAAGATTGTCTGTAATTTCAGCTGAAGTTAAAATGAGTGAATGTTTTTCATCTTGCCCTCCAAATCAGGAGTGCAAAAGATACCTGGACAGGAAGCTCTGGTCACTCTGCTGCTAGTCACAGGGTTATCTGTGTCTCAGAGACACTCCTGGATGGAAGGGAAAGAGAAGTCTTCATAAGCATCTGCCTCTTTTCTGTTGCTCTTTATTGATAAATTCCTGGGGAAGAGATATGCCTATAGAAGAATAAATTTCTGGGGCACCTAGGTGGCTCAGTTGATTAAGCAGCCGACTCTTTGTTTCGGCTTAGGTCATGATCTCATGGGTTGTGGGATTGAGCCTCGAGTCTGGCTATGTGCTCAGCAGGGAGTCAGCGTGAAGATTCTCTTCCTCTGCTTTCCCCCCATTGTGCTCTCTCTCTCTTTTTCAAATAAATAAATCTTTGGAAAAAAAAAAAAAGAAAAAATTCTGTAGCAGAATTAGGAACAAAAATGGTCAAAATAGAAAAAAAAATACCTAAAATAAGGAAATCATGTGGCAGAAAACATTTGATTTTCTGTAAGGTCTCCTGTTTCTATCAGTATCTTTAGAATGTGCTGCCCAAACTAAGCTGACCATTTTCTTTTTCTCATACAAACATGTTTTTCCACCTGTAAAATAAAGAAAGTGCTTCCTTTGGATTTCATTAAGATAATAAATGCCATTGATGTACATTGTTGATTGGGAGGTTCTCAGAGATCATTAAGTAGAAACAGAAATATAGCATTTTATGTCTTTTAGCCATTTAAGAATAGCTGTAAATCCAGTATGTGACTAAACCAGCTTATGTGGCATACCAGATAACTCAGGGAAGTTGAAAATTAGGGTCCCAGTGTATTAGGAATTAGGATTTTATTTTTGTAACCCAGGGCCAGGAATCCAGTTTAGAGAGAGTCAATTGAAATCTGTTTTATATCACTTCCAGAATCAAAATATTCTACTCAGTGTGCTAAAGAACAGAAGAACCTGGCGGCTGTCTACTTGCCTGCTTCATGGACAAGGAGTACATTCCACTGGGAAATCTTGTATTCAATTTCCCTCATTAAAGTTGAGTGAATTCCAGTGTCCATACTGATTATGAGCTTTGCAGACTGAACTCCTTCTGGGATAAGAGTGATTCATCTTTATGTGACGAGTTATAGCCTTGTGTCGGGTGAGGGCTCCATCACTGAGTGACAGATGCAAAACTGAGTAGATCAGAGGTAAAGCATGTTGGCCACTGGGCAAGGACTTGGGAACATAGATGTTCCAAGGGATAGTACAATTTACTGATTTTTGTTGTTTTGTTTCCTCATTCTTGTTTTGGTATCATTTGTGCAAAAACCTGAAGCAAAGCTCTTTGGTAGTGGGGGAAAATGAGTATGCATAAACCAGCAGAATATGAGACATTAAAACTCAAGGCCATAGGGGTTCCTGTGGCTCTGGTTATCCACGGTTTGCTGTGGTGCTGTGTGGATATAAAGTGTTGGAACTAAGGCCAGAGGTAATACTGTGAAATGGAAGTGGGGGGAGGGAAAGAGAGGGAAGGATCTAACAAGCAACAAAAATGTCTAGTATGTCCTGCTTAATCAAAAGGCAGTTGCCTGCCCCCAAGAAAAGAAGGCAGAAGCCAAGCAAAAGGCAGCTAAGAGAGCCAGCTACCCCTGGCTTGATGCCTCAGGAGGGGACCCCAGCACTGATGTGACCCTGACTGGCCCCACATCTCTGTTCCCATGGCTGGATCTTTCATTCCTCCCTCCTGCAAGCCTAGTGCCATCCCAAGCTTCGAGAATAATCCCAGTCTCCATCCACAGTCCGCCGAGGCCTGGCCTAGTGTCACCAGCCATCTTGTTCATCCCACACTAACTTTGCTAAACTGGTCCCAGCCACTGTGATTTTTTTTTTAAAGAGTTTATTTATTTATTTGACAAAGAGACACAGAGAGAGACAGAGACATAGAGAGACACAGAGACATAGAGAGACACAGCAAGGTCCTCCCGAAGTGCAGATGAGACTCCTCTCGTCCTTGTGCATTAGCTGGCCTGGTGGGCTAGCACATGTAAAGATGTGTCCCCAAGCAGGATGACCCCCCATTAACCTTGCTATATTCTCAAGAACCATGAGCTTTCAGTCAGAAAATGGCAAACTCTCTCCTTTTAATTCATATGTTGTTGAAGGGACCCTGGATTCTTTGTCAAGCCACAGTTTTTGGTATTTCTGTTTTTTGTTAAAATACCATCTCCTGTGGCTAAAGGGAATGTGGAATAATGTCGAGGAGGAGCACGATATCATTATCGTTGAACTTAATAATCAGCAAATGGTTTTTTCCACTGGGTAGGCAGTGCCCAACCTACAAGTGGGTTCTGTTCCAAAAGTTCTTTGGAAGTTGGGAGGAATTTTCCCACAGGAAATAGAAATAGGAATTCGACTCCTAGTTTCAGTCCACAAGAGCTGGTTTAATTCACAATTGAGCTGAACTATAGTTATAGGGGCCATATTTTCTGAACCCCAAATTGAGATTCATGATTTGGCAAGTACATATGTTCTTACCACAACAAAAGAACAGAGCAGAATACTGAAATTGCATTTGTACTGGGAAATCTAGGAAGTCCTATACTGTAGGACTTCAAACACTGCCCTGTAGATCCCAATGCCATGCATAACTACGCTTCTGCAGGAAAATTTATGGCCGGCTCCCATGTGGTACATCAGGATCAGACTCTTCCTGCCACTGTCTGACCCCCATCCCTGGCTTGATGCCTCAGAAGGGGGCCCCAGTACTGTTGTGACCCTGACTGGCCCCACAACTCTGTTCCCATGGCTGGATCCTTTGCTTCTCCCTCCTGCAAGCTTAGTGCCATCCCAAGCTTCAGGAATAATCCCAGTTTCCATCCACAGCCCTCCGAGGCCTGGCCTAGTGTCACCAGCCATCTTGTTCATCCCACACTAACTTTTCCAACTGGTCCCAGCCACTGTGAATTTTGATGGAGCTTCCTGGTCTCATCACTTGATCCCTGCTCTGTTCCTGTCCTGGAAACTTGACTTGATCTGGGCAACTGTGGTCAGAACTCGGCAGCTGGCTGCCTGCCCTCCTGTACTTCTGCTTGTGCTGGTTATCACGCCACAGCTGACCCAGTCTAGCTTATTTGCTGACACCAAAGACCTTCAGCCTAGAGGCTCAGAGCTCCCAGCATCAAAACCAAACAGCATCAGGAGAAGAAAGACTTTGGAGGCAGACTCATCCTGGTTGAGTTCTAACTTAACCATTTTCTCACTGTGAGTCTTTCAACAAAGTCATCAAATCTTTCTGAACCCCAGTTTCCTTGTGCTTGAAACAAGGATGTTAATAACAGCTGCGATACTTGTAATGTTTACCATGTGCCAAAGATCACTGTAGCTAACCCACATAGTTCATTGAAACCTCACAATACCACTCTGAAGTTAATGCTGCCATTTTTCCATTTTACAAATGAGGAATGGGAGGCATCTGGCACTTGAGTACTTTGCTTAAGGAAACAGTTTAGTAAGTGGTGGAGCTAAGTAAGATTCTAAGCTAGCGCAATGCAGACCCACACTGTTGGCCTCCAGAGACACCGCAGGAAGCCCAGAGGGGTGTCCAGCACGTGAGGGTCTCAGTAACCAGTCCTTGCTACTTGCTGTGACTGCCCAGCCATGTCTCCATTTCCTGGTAGATGTGCTTGGGAAATAGGTGTTGCCTGATCAGAGGTCATGTTACTAAATCCATAATGCTGCCATCTGTCCACACAGCCTTCTCATCTCTGCCCCATGGCTGCAGTCCCAAATGTGTAAGTGGGTTTTGGCCCCGGTTGGTTCATCCATTCCTTTATCCATTTAGGCAATTATTAAAGAAATGACTGTTCCAGAGACTGTGGGCACAACAGCTTGCAAGATGGACACAGCCTCTGTCCTCTCAGTGTTTATGATTCAGGGGGAAAACCCATCAGATCATCAGTCAGTGAACATAAAATTACAGTTGGCAAGTGCTCTGAGGCGGGTGTAGAGTGCTATAAGCCCATCAAGGCATCTGGTCTAACCAGAGAATCAGGGAGGAGTTCTTGGAGGAAGTGATATTTACTCGAGAACTGTAGAATGAGTAGGAAGCAGTGGAAGATGAGAGTGAGAATGTCCTGTCAGGGAGAACATATGCAAAGGCCCTGTGGTGTAAGGTAGCAGGATGTGTAGAAGACCAGTGTGGCTACTGCAGAAATTGTATGGTATGAAATGAGTCTGGAGATATACATAGGGGCCAGACCATCCAAGGCCTTGGAAGTCACAGTGGGATTTTATCTTTATACCAAGAACATAGGGAACTACTGAAGGGTTTTTTAACAGAGGTAGGATTGGGTTGGGGATGGTATGATGCCGGATACTCTTAGAAAAGGTTACTCTGGCATCATGATGCAGAATGAATTGGAAAAATCAGAAAAGGAGAGTAGAAGAGGACTCTGGTCTGGACTTTTCCACTTGAAAGATGCTTGTTGAACTTTCTTTGCCGACCTGGTTACTCATTGCCCTCAAGGGGTCTTTCTAAAAGGTTTAGCTGAGAATTCTGACTTGAGACTTAAAATGTGCAGATGTCTAATGATTCTTATTTGGAGAGGGGGAGTCCTGAGGGCTTGAGGGAGAGGCCTTTCCTACCAGGTATGATGTCCAGCACTTTCCTGGTTCCTGCTTCTGTCCCTTAGTTGATGATGGTGATTCTTGGGCATAGCCACGTGCATTTTTCACTAAGTCACAAGTCAGGCTCTATCCCCAGCCAGTGTCTCTGTAAAGATGCTACAACTCTCAAATTCACGTCTGACAATGTTTCTTGCTTTAAGATTGATTTGTAAACACCGATGTCTCAGAAAAGAAATGACACCAGAAATGAGAAGTAATTCCATGTTAAAATATGCAAGAACACCAAATTGCAGGAGAACGTTGAGAATTTTGAAAAATCGTGCTTCTTAAGTTCCTTTAGATTGGCAGGAGGCCAATCTAAATCTCAAACCCTTTTAACCCCGAAGTTCATCTTTGCCTTATGACCATCTGTCTCCTTTAGCTCTGTATGTCAGAATAGAAATACCTAGAAAAAGATTTTTAAAACATACCCCAAAAGTTTTGTGCTCTAAACAGTCCACTAGGGACAACACAGCAGATGGGATAGTTCCCACTATGGAATGAATGGCCTGTGAAGAGATTAAGCAGGTACCAAGGACTTATCAGAAATTAAAGCATTGGACATGCTGTTTGATTCCAATCACTTGCCACCATCACATGCCTCATTGTTTCAAAATGAATAAAATGCTCAAAAGGCACATTCTCACCCAATAAATACAGAATGGGGTAGGAAGAAAATATTGGAGTCATTGTGCACATTTGCAGTTGGGAATTTGAGCCCAGCCAGACCCTGGAATCCATTAGTTTTGACAGGCCATATATCATTGCAGAAGCTAATTTCCCCTTAAATTTGCAATTTGGCCTGGGATTTGGCCCTCGACCCTGATGTCATAGAATATCAATTATACAGCACGGCATACCGTGTACCTTACCCTGTAACAAGCAGAGTCATCTTCTTCTGGGTTTTGCAGAGTTCAGAGTCCAACACACTGGCTAATTTTGTGCTTTTCCATCTCCCGTGGGTTGTTCCTATTTCCCCTGCTTAAGGTTTATCTCCCTTCAAAGATGAAACCAGCCTCCTTGAGGAGGTTGGAAACCCAGCTCTGACATGCCTCTTTTCCTCCATCCTCAACTCCTAGAGGCACTGGTGCCTCCTAGCAAGTTCTCAAACTTCCTGCTGTCATTCCAAGGGTTCTGTCAGTTTCCAGGACCTAAAGGAGGAAAAGTTCTTTGTGAACGCTAGTATGTCTTGTTTTATTCATTCATTCCAGCATTTGTTTTCTGCCTATCATATTCTAGGTGCTGTGTATATAAGGAAGAGTCTCCAAGAATTCCATTTTGTCCTTGTCATTTTCTTTCAAGTAACTCTATCCAAGACACACAGTAGGGACCAATACGCTTTTTTTCTAACAAAGTGAAAGGATGCGTTCCTCGTTTGAGTTCACTAATAGTCTAGAAAGGCCTTCTCTTGTTTTATTTTATTCATTTTGTTCCCACTTCTTCCTCACTCCCCACTCTCATTAACCCTTCTCCCCGCGCCCCCCGACCCTTAAGTCCTCGCTCCTATACGTTTGGCACATGTCGTTGGATCATGCAGATCTTTGTAGAGTACAGAGCATGGTTACATGAATGTAGGCTTTGAAATTTATAGCGATAGCAATAGTAACAGTGTGCTATGGGATTCATCCTGTTTCTTAATTTTTAACAAAGGGCAGACTGTGTTTTAAAGACCAGCAGATGGGGGTGACTTCCTGGCTCTGTTGGTAGAGCGTGCACCTCTTGATCTCAGGGTTGTGAGTTTGAGCCCCATGTTGGGTAGAGAGATTACTTTAAAAAAATAGAAAAATTTAAGAAATAAATAAGGACCAGGGGATATTTCTGATGGTACCTCTGGCTGATTCCTCCATTTGCTTCGGTCTTCTATTAGTGGAAGCCACTGTTTTTCTCATCCATTCCCCAACTTAAGCCCCAGGCTGCCTTCCACGCTCCTCACCTAAGGAGAATGCTGCAATCAGTCACCTGAGTCTCATTCCTTCTGCTGGGCTTTCTGGGAGTCTTCTTCTAAAAGCGGATTTATGTGTCCTAAGTCATATGCTCACCTAATTTCCCTGAGTTCTGCTGCCACATTGCCCTTGGATGGCTGCACCATTTCCACTCACAGCGGCCCTTCACTCTCTTCATATTATCAACTTGGAACTCAGAATCATAGTAATAGTAATGCCCACTGCTGTTTATTGAACATCGGCTATCTGCCAAGCTCATTGCTAGTTGCTTCATGGGCAGAATCCAAAATACTTACATCTTTGCAAGGTGTGTACCTACATCTTGATGATAGGTGAGGATTGTGGATTCAGAAAGGGTATATTCCTCATCCAGGGGCACACAGCTCTCCTGTGACAGAGGCAGGATCTGAGCACTGGAGGCAGGATCAGTCACTGGTACTGAGCTCAGTGTGACTTGAAATGTATGTACTACTGAATGTTCTAGGTTCGTTTTATTAAAATCATATAACTAACTGTGACAGGGGAGGGTGACTTTGGTCGAGAACTCTCCTTGAGATGAGTGAATAGCGCTCTGCAAAGTTTTGCCCATCATAGAAGGGTGCTCAGAGCACCCCAGAAATCCTTTTATGTAACTGGACCTGAGCTAAAAATGAGATCTTCGCATCATTCCCACATAAATACAACGACAACAAAACCCAAAAACTCCTAAGTAATCTCAGTAGGGAAGGGTTGTCTTTCTAGAGATCTCTTTAATCCATTGGAAAGTATTTTTGTACAGTTTTTTCTCAGGACCTTAGAGTATAAATCTAAATGGTTAATGGTTGTAATAGCCCAGGTTTCCAAGGTGGACCAGGAATTACAGCTTCAGATTGAGGGTGAAAATTTATATGTTCAATAAAAAACTTCTATAGTTACAAAGATGAATGTGGCACTCTCCAGCCTGGAGGTGCTTACAGCCTAGGGGGAGAAAGGCATCAATAAATAATCTGGGGACTGAGTAAGTCCTGCACCAGCAATGGAGAGCTCCCAGGAAAATGGAGTAGAAGACACAGATGCCCAGTAACAAATGCAGGAAACATCAGCTCCTGGCATCCAGACGGTGCCTTGCCCCCTGAGGCAGCTTCAGCTCTGCCTCCTCCAGCAGTGTGAGAAAATGGAGACCTGCAAATCACAAACAAGCCAGTGGGGTCAAAGGAGGGTGGGTCTGGCTTGGGCCAGAGGGCACCAGGGCATTTGGGGAGAGACAGGGGACCCCAACTTCAGAGAGAGAATGTTGACCTCCTTCTGCTTGCAGGTGGTTGAAGTTTTATTGGATTTCCCTAAATTTCTGAGCTGTCCTCCTTCATCACTGGTGTAGAGAGTGATATTCCAGGTGTCAGGGGAGCTCATTTTGTAATATTAATCAGAGTGGATTAAAACTCTGCTTTCTTCTGATCTGTCCTGCAAGGATTGCTTGGGAAATCAAAGGGAGTCACTGTTCAGACACAAGCCTGCTCTTACTGGTTTGAAAAATACCATGTTTAGCCAAATGGTGATTAGAATGATTCCACCTGCTACTTTAGAATTATAGAGTTTTAACTGTTCATTTCCTGGCTGCTCCATCCCTTGTCACTGGGCACAAACAATGGCTATCTAGAGACCAGGGCCTTTCCTGACATTTTCCTCAAAGCAGGGTGGGAGTCCAGTTACCTGTTCCGTGGATTTCCGCGACATCCCTTCATCTGTGTGGTCTGCAACAGCCCACTGCACCATGCCCGGCAGCTGGGTTACCTGCTCTTAATGAACAATTTCCTCCTGTGCCTTCTGCTCCTTGGGAGAGAGAGAGGGGGCCAGAGAGAGAGCACCGTGACTGGAATTGCAATGAGCTCCCAAACCTGTTCCTAATTATCTCCTGTAACTTAGCAACATACTGGCTGAGAAGAGAAAGGAGTGGAACGATTCACATTCGTTGGGAAGGTGTGGGTGGAAGCCGGGGACTCGGGCACCCTGGCGCTCCGGGTACAATGTGCGGAGGCATTTGCTAGGTGGGGAAGGGTAGTGCCTGCGGCTCGGCTTCTGTAGAGGAGCAAGGGACGGAGGAGGAGCTGAGCCCACGAGAGGTGGAGAAGCTGCTTGCATGGCTACTTTAAGATTGGTAGAACGCCCAGGAAGGGACTGTGGGTCCCTCACCATTCCCTTCTCACCGTGTGCCATCGTGGGCTGGCCAACAACTGATTCCAGGGCACTAAGCAATTTCTGCAGCTTGCCTACCAGCCCTCTGAGCATGGCATGGACTCCCTTTCAAAATGTCAGGGTCCCTGTGCTGTCTTGTGTCTCTTATGGGAAGAAATGCACCATATTTCTTTAGTGGCAGATGAATTTCAGTTGACCACCCAGTGCCCGTCGGTGGGGCCTCTAGGGGGACAGGAGGCTCAAGGGTATGCTCATTGGATTTGCAGAGAGCACAAGATGGGAAAGAGGGCCAGTCTGATAGTTGCTGGAGCCAGGTTTTGAATGGTCTTGAATACAGACCTAAAATCAAGGAGACATATCTAGCTGCTTATTTCCATTTGAGAATTCAAGGATAGGTCAGAGGCAGTCTACCTTGACAACAATTTATGAGAAAAAGATTTGAGCATTTTGCTGAGTCACAAGCTAAATATAAAACCTGAAAATGATAAGGGTGATAAACACCTAGTTCAATCTCATGTGTCCCCTGAAAAGCACAGGATTCAGGTCAAGGTAATCAGTTGTTTTGTTTTTTTGCACTGACCCTGGTGACCTAACTGTGGAGTATGTGATCTGGCTCTGGGTCTGCTTTTATAATAAGCAACACCGATTGACTTGAGACTGCCCAAGGGAAGAGGTCGGAGTCTGGAAGCCCTGTCACATGGGGACAGCTGCAGAAATTGGGGGTGTTTCACCCGAAGTTGGGAGTCCGAAGGACCCTAGCTTCAAGAGGGAGAATCCGTCATCAGCAGGAATGTGCCTTTTACAGATGTTGAATTTGCCCCTACCTGCCTTCTCCTTCACTTTCATGTGACCCGTCTCCCTTGGCAGGGAGGACTTCCCCCCTACCCGCTGCGGGATGTGCCAGGCGACTCCCAGTGAGCTGCTTACTGAGTGTGAGCGCTACTGCCACTAGCCTTTCTGTGGGACTGGAGCCTTCTTGGTCCTGCCCAGGTAAGAAGCACAGTGCCATTTAGGGGCCCAAAGCATCTCTAGCTCTTGGGGTTACTGAGTCCCAGGGAGCTGTTAATATTCCAAAGTGTCTTAACCAGATCAGATCCATGTAGTAGACAGACTCCATGGGCTCAGAGTGCTGGCTGTCAGAGAGCCCAGGGAGGGATTCGTGGAAGAAAAGGAGCTTAAAAGAGGGTGGGATTTAAACACGCAAAGAGAGGAAGGGGGAAGCCCTGGGCTGGAGGACAATTATTGCCAAAGTAGGGAGTAGACAAGTCTGACTGTAAGGATAGTGGAAGAAGGCTGTGGGAAAAGGTCAAATGGCAGAAAGTTTTAAATGCCACATGAGTGGTCTGACTTCTCTTAGGTAGGCAAAGGGTAGTGTTGTCAGATTTGGCAAATAAAATATGACACCCAGTTAAATTTAAATTTCACATCAATAACAAATACCTTAGCAGAATTATGTCCTCAATATCACATGGGACATAGTCATATTAAAAAAAATATGTGTTATTTGAAATTCAAGCTTTAACGGGGCGTCCTGTACTCATCTAGTAACTTGTGCAAGGGAAAGTCACTGGAGTTTTTTACAAACTCAATTCTGACTTTATCTACCTGGACAGCATTGGATCCCACGGGTTGAGAGCCCTAATCCCACAAGATAGCCCCTCCCCTCAGATGTCAGTCTGGAGTCCAGTGTATCACACCAGCTATAAATCAGAGGTTCCCACAACCCCCTCCCCGGTTCAATAATTCGCTAGAACAGTCTATAGTATTCAGGAGAACAGTTTACTTAGAAGAGTACTAGTTTAGGGGTACCTGGGTGGCTCAGTCATTAAGCGTCTGCCTTCTGCTCAGGTCATGATCCCAGGGTCCTGGGATAGAGCCCTGCTTTGGGCTCCCTGCTTCTCCCTCTCCCACTTCCCCTGCTTGTGTTCCCTCTCTTGCTGTGTCTCTCTGTCAATAAATAAAATCTAAAAAAAAAAAAAAAAGAGTACCAGTTTAGGGTAAAAGAATACAACTCAGAAACAGCCAGATGGAAGAGACGCACAGGGCAGGGTGTGGGGGAAGGGGTGTGGAGCTTCCCTGTTCTCTCTGAACCTGCCAGCCTCCCAGCACTTCCATCAGCATGCCAACCTGGAGCCTTTATGAACCCTTTCAGTTAGGGTTTTTTATGGAAGCTGCCTTATGTAGGCATGATTGATTGAAGCCTTGGCCAGTGGTGATTAACTCAACCTCCAGCCCAGCTCCCCTTCTCAGAAGTCAGGAGGTGGGGCTGAAAGTTCCAACTCACCAATCACTTGGTTGTTTCCCCAGCAACCAGGTCGTGGTGGTTATTATCTAGAGGCTTCCCCCAAACGGCCTAATTAGCTTAAAGTTCAGATTGAAAGGGCTTGTTATAACTAACAAGACACTCCTATCACCTCACTGTTCAGGTTACTTCTGGAACCCTAGAGGAAAGACCAAATATTGTTAACAAAAGAGGCTCCCATGGCTCTTATCACTTAGGAGATTACAAAGTGTTAGGAGCTACGTGCCATACCTGTCCATGTGGAACTATGCCCATGGATGCAGATGAAAAGATATACAACATTGCATATTATTATAAATCACAATATCACAGGCTATTCATTGGAAAATGATTGAAATTGTCCCAGCTTGACTGTATAAAAGAACCCGAGTCTGTGTGATAGTAAAAACACCCACAAAGGCACGGTTTTAGGAGATGAGCTCAGTGGCCAGGTCAGCAGGCCATGGTGACTGGTGAGAAGTAGCTCAGGAAAGGAGGCAGAGGATTGTGGTGGTAGTGAGGGTGAGTTCAAGGGTTCAGCCCAGCTGCTGGGATGAATTATGGAAGAAATAGTTCAGAGGAAGAATGTCGCAGAGGAATGGAGGTGAGTTCGAATTTTGAGTTCTCTGGAAGACCTTCTCGTGGCAGAAAGCAAATGGGAGTTTCTGCAAGCAGAAGAAGCAGAACTAAATTCCAGAAGAGTGAGAACTAAATTCCAGAAGACCTACTGGATAGTGGTGGCTGCTGAGGCCAGTTGAGGAGTGGATGAGCCCTCCAAGGGAAGGAGAAGGTCGAGGTTCAATATGATAGTGGCCCAGGAAGGGGAAGAAAACAAAATCCACTACACGATAAATAGATTCCTCTCTACTCCAGATCAATAAACGAGTCTCACTTACCAGTGGTTTCAACTTTTTCTTTTCGTTTTCAGTAAAGGTGAAAAGCAAATATGGAGAAATAGTTGCTGTAGTTGATGTATCAGGCTCCCTCTTGTGAACACGGTCGGGAGATATAGTCTCAAATCTCTGGATGTCTGGAAAGACTGGCCCTCTGAGCATCACACTGATGCCCCAGGGATCATAAGTAAAAGCTGACAATGCTGCTGGCTCCCATGCCTGACAGCCCAGATCTGGAGTGAAGGAGTTGGGGGGGTTGGGCTGGGTAGGAGGCTTAACATTAAAGGGTCTGGGGTCCTCCCTGTTCTGGCATGGATCCTACCCCAGAGCCATGCTAGGTGGCTCCCTCAGTGGTCTGCTGCCTGCCCCTGCACTTCTACAAAGTGTCTCAGCCATGGCCAAGTGCCAATCGGCCCATTGCACCCCCACCTCCACCCCAAGGGACAATATTGGGGCACACACTTGACCAATCATGCACTCTGGTTTTCGCTCAGTCAAGGACACAGGGAGAAAAGTGACTGTGACCCTTAGCCATGGACGGCATCCAGGGATTTAAAGTAGTTTAATTTATTGGAATCTTAATGAGATTCTAAAGATTTCTGGCTCCTATTCAGGTGAAAATCTTTGGGTTTTAGACATTCTGATGGCATGTTAAAGATATTAAGTAAATGACTCAGTTTCAAAGTCCGGGAACGGCAGGGTGCAATGAGGCATTCTCGAGTGAGCTGAGAACTGGTTGAAGTACCCCCACCTGTCATCTTCTCTTCCCGCCCCCACAGGTCCCTGGGTCACCCTGGGAAGTGCTTTGATCTCCCCCTTGCTTGATCTCACTGGGCCTGGCACTCTGAGAGGCCACCAGGGCCCCTGCTTCTTCGCCACCCCACCCCCCCCCCCAAGCTGCTGCTGGTTATGCAGCTGCGGTGGAAGCTGATAGACAAGGACCTGATGGGGCCAAGTATTCCCATCCTCTGTGACGCCAGTTGCTGACTGGTTGGTGGCCCCTCGGATGAGCCACTCACCCAGATCCAGCCCTTCAAGGCTTAGGCCTTCCTTCAGCTTCTCCCCTGGCCCCGCTTTCCCCAACCACATTTACTAATAACTTTAAAAAAAAAAAGATTTTATTTATTTATTTAATAGAGAGAGAGAGAGAGCATGCAGGAGAAGGGGGAGGGGCAAGGGGAGATGCAGACTCCCTGTTGAGCAGGGAGCCAGATTAGGGACGTGACCCTGGGACTCTAGGATCATGACCTAAGTAAGCTGAAGGCAGATGCTTAACCGACTGAGCACCCAGGTGCCCCTAGTAATACCTTTCTAATGTCCTAAGAGCTATGCTTGGCCCTCTAATTTGTGAATTTGTCAACTGTCTTACTGGGATTAAGCAACCTGGGATCACACATTTCTGGCCTGGTGATCTTAATTCTTTAGGAGCAGACAGACTGTCACACGAAGGCGTAAGCTGAGCAACAGTTCCAGGGGACTGGGAATTACCATGTGCTAAATGCTGCCCTTGTGGCACTGGATCCCCAAACAATTTTTGAGGTCGGTCTTGTTTTCACTTAACAGACCTGAGGCTCCAAGCCTCCAGAATGTACTCAAAGCCATGTAACTCAAGTGACTAAACTGGGATGAGAAGCTAAACCAAACTGACTTCAGATTCTGAACTCTGTTTATACTCTGTGCTCAAGCGTGGAGCTCCAGTTTTATTTTTCTTGTCCTGGAGATAGAAATGTATATGAAACTGGGTGTGTAGCTCTGCATGTTTACTGATTTGTCCTCTAACTGATACAGTTGGTAGTAAATATGGATTGATGGATCAACATCAAAATTTTGGAATTTTTTGAAAATTTTTGGAAGAAAAAATTTTGTTGCTGTCCTAGGAAATAGCAATGGCACTTACTTTTTTTTTTTTTTTAGATTTATTTATTTATTTATTTATTTATTTATTTATTTATTTATGAGAGAGATAGAGAGTGTGAGAGTGTGGGGAGAGGAGAGAAGGAGAGAATCTCAAGCGGACTCCCGCTGAGCATGGAGCCTGACCCAGGGCTTGATCTCAGGACCTGAGAACGACCTGAGCCAAAATCAAATCAGATACTCAGTCTACTGAGCCACCCAGGCACTCCTTATTTATTTATTTTTTTTAGTAGACTTGAATTTTTAGAGCAGTTCCTGGTCCATAGAAAAAATGAGTGGAAAGTAAAGAGATTTCCCACATACCCCTGCCCCCACACATGCATAGTTTCCTCCATTACAACATCCTATCAGACTGGTACATTTGTGCACATCATTATCATCCGAAGTCTGTGGTTTACATTAGGGCTCACTTTTAGTGTTGTGTATTCGATGGGTTCAAGAAAATGTATGACATGTATCCATCATTATTGCACCATAAGAGTACAGTTGATACTCGAACAACATGGAGGTTAGGGTTGCCAATGCCTTCGTGCAGTTGAAAATCAACACAGAAGTTTTGACTCCACAGAAATGTAACCGCTAATAGGCTGCTATCGACTGGAAGCCTTTCCAATAACATAGTCAGCAACACATATTTTGTATATTATCTATACTGTATACTGTATTCTTACAATAAAGTAAGCTAGAGAAAAGAAAATGTTGTTAAGAAAATCATAAGAAAGAAGAAATGCCCTTACCATACTGTATTATATTTATCAGAAAAAATCGACCTATAATAAAATGGACCTTCGCAGTTGACACTCGTGTTGCTCGGGGTCTGCAGAAATTCCTCTGTGACCTGCCTATTGATCCCTCTCTCCCCCTAACCTCTGGCAATCACAGATCATCTTACCACCCCCATAGTTTTGCCTTTTCCAGAATGTTGTATAGTTGAAATCACAGTATGCAGCCTTTTCAGATTGGTTTCTTTCACATAGTAATATGCATTTAAGATGCCTCCACATCTTTTCATGGCCTGAGAGCTCATTCCTTTTTTTAAAAATTTTTTTTTTAATTTTTTTTTTAAGATTTCATTTATTTATTAGTTAGGGAGAGAGAGAGAGAGAGCACAGGCAGACAGAGAGGCAGGCAGAGGCAGAAGCAGGCTCCCTGCCGAGCAAGGAGCCCGATGTGGGACTCGATCCCAGGACGCTGGGATCATGATCTGAGCCGAAGGCAGCCGCTTAACCAACTGAGCTACCCAGGTGTCCCGAGCTCATTCCTTTTTAGAACTGCATGATAGTCCATTGTCTGGATGTACCACAGTGTGTTTAGCCATTCACCTACTGAAGGACATCTTGGTTGCTTCCAAGTTTTGGCAATTATGAATACAGCTGCTATAAACATCCGTATGCAGGTTTTTGTGTGAACATGTTTTCAACTCCTTTGGGTAGTTACCAAGGATTGTGATTGCTGGATCACATTGGAGGGCATGTTTAGTTTTATAAAAAACTGCCAAACTGTCTTCCAAAGTGGCTATGCCATTGTTCATTCCCAACAGCAGTGAGCAAGAGTTCCTGTTGCTCCCTATACTCACCACCATTTAGTGTTGTCAGTGTTTTGGATTTTGGCCATTCTAATAGGTATATAGGTATCTTGTTATTTTAGTTTGGATTTCCTTAATGACATGTGATGTTGAGCATCTTTTCATATGCTTATTTGTCATCTGTATATCATCTTTGTTAAGGTGTTTGCTTAAATATTATCCCCATTTTTAAGCAAATTTTTCATTTTCTTATTGTTGAGTTTTTTAAAGTTTATTTTTAATTGTGGTAAAATACACATGACAAAAATTGTACATCTTAATCATTGAAGTGTTCAGTGTGTTAAGTACATTCATATTGTTGTGTAACTGATTTCCAGAACTCTTTGCATCTTAGAAAACTGAAACCCTGTCCCCATTAAAAAACTCCCCTCTCCCTGTCCCCAGCCCAGAATGGGCTGTTTCCAGAATGGAAACTGCCATTCTACATTTTATCTCTATGAATTTGTCTGTTGTAAGGTGTATTTCTTTTTTTTTTTTAAGGTTTTATTTATTTATTTGACAGAGAGAGAGAGAGAGAGATCACAAGTAGGCAGAGAGGCAGGCAGAGAGAGAGGAGAAAGCAGGCTCCCTGCTGAGCAGAGAGCCCAATGCAGGGCTTGATCCCAGGACCCTGAGATCATGACCTGAGCCAAAGGCAGAGGCTTAACACACTAAGCCACCCAGGTGCCCCAGGTGTATTTCTAAAATAAAGTAATAAATCCCCCTTTTAACATAAAATTTTACCTTTCTAAAATGGAATGAAAATTCAAAGCTCTAAATCTCTTACTTCCAAATGACCTACTCTAGACATGTAATAATGGCCTTTGGGCCTTTGTGGTCTGCTCCTCACCAAGTGCTGTGTTTCCAGCTCTGCCTATCTCTGTGCGGTTCTCCTCAGGCTTCTTGCTGTGCTGGTCAAGGAGCATATGAGGAAAAGGCAACAGGCAAGATACTAGCAGATGCTCCTGAGTTCCTTGATGACTATGAAGAAGAGCTAAAAAGGATGAAGAGTACATATCTTAGGACAAGATGGGGGCACCTGGGTGGCTTAGTCATTAAGCATCTGCCTTCGGCTCCTGGGATCTACCCCTGCATCGGGCTCCTTGCCCAGCAAGAAGGCTGCTTCTCCCTCCTACACTCTCCCTGCTTGTATTCTCTCTCTCACTGTCTCTGTCTAATAAAAAATTTAAAAATCTAAAAAAAAAAAGAAGAAGAAGACAAGACATAGTTAGGTTCTACTTGCTGGGTTTTTGACAAACCGAAACCTAAGTAAATACTGATGATGGTGGGAAATATTCACAGATAATTTTGGAAGCTGTCTCAAGACAACTGGTCCTTTTTATGGGTAAGGCCAACCATGAGTCAACGGGACACTGTCTTTTAACTAACTTGTAATCACTTCACAAGGAGAGGTAACTTAAGTACACATCTAAGGGGGTTCTATCATCTCCCTTGTTTTCTCACATTATATTTCATGTTACTTTTTTCTCTCTTTTTAAAGATTTACTTCTTTAGTCTAGATAGAAAGAGCACCAGTGGGAGGGGCAGAGGAAGAGGGAGAGAAAATCTGAAGCAGATTCCCCACTGAGAGCAGAGTCCACTCCCGGGCTCAGTCTCACAAACATGAGATCATGACCTGAACTGAAACCAAGAGTTGGACACTTAATTGACTGTACCACCCATGTGCCCTTATTTCATGTTACTTTTTGATATCCAGGTTTAATATCTGTCGAATGACACTGACTTCCTGAAAACTGTGCTGTTTTTATAGTAACAGCTCATTAGATGGGTAATAACAATCATTCTTTTTTTTTTTTAAGATTTTATTTGTTTAATTCAGAGAGAGAGAGAGAGCATGAGCCAGGGGGAGGGGCAAGTAGGGGGAAAGAATCTCAAGCAGACTCCACACTGAGCACAGAGCCCTATCTGGGGCTCCATTTTATGATCCTGAGATCATGACCTAAGCTGAACTGGAGAGCTAGTGGCTCAAATGACTGAGCCACCCAGGTGCCCCAATAACAATCATTCTTATTTGCATAGATGGTTTTCACATTTGCATAGGATGTCCACATACATTACTTAGACTTAGTTCTCACAACAGCTTGATGTGATAAGAAAAGCAGGGGCGCCTGGGTGGCTCAGTGGGTTAAACCTCTGCCTTCGGCTCAGGTCATGATCCCAGGGTTCTGGGATCAAGCCCCGCATCGGGCTCTCTGCTCAGCGGGGAGCCTGCTTCCTCCTCTCTCTCCGCCCGCCTCTCTGCCTACTTGTGATCTCTGTCTGTCAAATAAATAAATAAAATCTTTAAAAAAAAAAAAAAGAAAAAAGCAGGTGGAGTATTTCTATTTTCATTGTTATGGACACTACAGGGTAGAGAGGCAAAGGATTTGCTTATTTTCATATATTTGGGAAGTGGAAAAATCCAGATTCAAAGACAGTTCTCTGGGTTCTAAATCTGGTGGGTTTTCCACAAAATAAACATCATTATAAAACCCCATAGGGCCAGGGTGATAATTTTAGTGTTATGGTCTAATTTGTGTAATATGAATATGTCTTTTATGAAATAACCACAAATCATCAGAGATCCAAATAATTTTTAATATGTCGGGCAGTATTTGGGACATACTTAATACTTTAAAAAGTTTTTTTTTTTATCTCAAATTCAAATTTAACTAGGCTTCTTGTATTTTTTTTAAACCGGACCACTCTAGGGGCACCTGGGTGGCTCAGTGGGTTAAGCCTCTGCCTTCAGCTCAGGTCATGGTCTCAGGGTCCTGGGATTGAGCCCCACATCAGGCTGTCTGCTTGGCAGGGAGCCTGCTTCCCCCTCTCTCTCTGCTTGCCTCTCCATCTACTTGGGATCTGTCTTTCTGTCAAATAAATAAAATCTTTAAAAAAAAAAAAAGATTTAAACCTGGCCACTCTAATTCTTCAGACATCAGTTGGATTCCTATCCTATTTTATATATTTCCACATCCCTGTGTGGACTTGCATCTGGGTTTTTTTTCCCATTAAAATGGTGGCTGCCTTGCTCTGTTCTAGCTGGCCGCTTACATATATCTGACATTTGTGAACAGTATTTGATGTAGATGGAACTTCTACTTTTATAGCTCTGTCCCAGCCATCAGATCTGTGTATCTAATTGCTTACTAACATCTCCTCCCGGTTGTGCCATGAACACCTTGGACTCAACCCTCTAGCATAAGCTTAACTGCCCCTGCTATTTCCCCTCTCAGTGAATGGTATCACCATAGAACCCTCAATCTTTTTTTTTTTAAACTTTATTTAAGCTTTATTTAAACATATAATGTAACCCCACCACCCTCTCCCAACCCCTCTTCCCCCCACCCCCCCCTCAGTTTGTTTTATGACATTAAGAGTCTCTTTTGGTTTGTCTCCCTCCCGATCCCATCTTCTTTCATTTTTACTTTTCCTACCACCTTAACTCCCACCCCCGTTGCATCTCCACTTCCTCATATCAGGGAGATCGTGTGGTAGTTGTCTTTCTCCAGCTGACTTATTTCGCTAAGCATAATACGCTCTAGTTCCATCCATGTCGTCGCAAATGGTAAGATTTCATTTCTTTTGATGGCTGCATAGTATTCCATCGTATATATATACCACCTCTTCTTTATCCATTCATCTGTTGATGGACATCTAGGTTCTTTCCATAACTTGGCTATTGTGGACATTGCTGCTATAAACATTCGGGTACACGTGCCCCTTTGGATCACTACGTTTGTATCTTTAGGGTAAATACCCAGTAGTGCAATTGCTGGGTCATAAGGTAGCTCTATTTTCAGTTTTTTGAGGAACCTCCATGCTGTTTTCCAGAGTGCTTGCACCAGCTTGCATTCCCACCAAGAGTGTAGGAGGGTTCCCCTTTCTCCACATCCTCACCAGCATCTGTCATTTCCTGACTTAGAACCCTCAATCTTGACATCTCCTCCTTGACTGCCACCAAGTCCTACTGACACTCCAGTGAACAGAGTTCCCATCCATCCCACTTTTCCCCATTCTCACCATTACTGTCACACTTAGTCACCATCATCTCTTGCCTGGACCACTCCAACAGTCTCTCCATTGATGCCCCTGTCTCCTCACCTTTCCCTCTCTTATTCACCCCTGCCACAGGCAGATGGGAGATCATTTCAAAGTTACAAGTTTAACCATGTCTCTGCCAGGCCATGAATTTCACTTCTCTCAGGACAAAGTCCAAAAACCTTAGCATAGTCTGCAAGGTCCTGAAGAGCATGTCTCTTGTGCTAGTCTTTCCAGATGCAGTAATGACCAAACACAAGAGCCCTGTCCTAACGCTCTTCCAACCTAGAGATGGGGACAGAAAATAAACAAGTAAACAAATATGAATAATTGAATTGCAATTTGTATTATGAAGAAAGTGGACGAGTTGTCTTGATTGGGAAGGGCAGGAGTAGTGACTGTAGATAGGATGGTGAGGGGAGGCCCCTCTGAGGAGGGCACAGGTGAACCAAGACCTAAAGTATGAGATGAGAGCTAGTTCTTTGCAGAGGGAAAGCATGTGTGAAAGCCTGGAGGTGGGAAACAAGTTGGAGTTTCAGGGATGGAAAAGCCTGTGTCCCGGCAACAGAGAAAGTCAGGGGAAGGTGGTCCAAGATGAGCTGGGAAATGTAGGCGGATCCATGGGGAGTATGCTGGGTTTTATCTGGGTGACATGTAACTTGGCGGAAGAGCTTTGGATGCAGTGGAGGGGCCTTGTCCGGGGCTGAGTGCGTGGGGAGCCTGTGGGGGAACCCGCAGTCCTGTAGCAGGGATCCCATGTGAAATGGACTTGGCAGTGAAGCTGGAGGGAGCAGGTGCATTTGAGGAGGTAAGTGACGGGCACAGAGCTAGAGGAGACCTACATCTTTTGACTCTCAGCTTGGTTCTTCAGTTTATTTGACCAACAATTAAATCAAAGTGGTGATTTGCAGAGTCTTGACGTTTTCCTTGCTTTTGACCACAATAACTGTTAGTGATCAAAAACCTACACATGAGTCAGCCTATTTCATGCCTGGTAAGAGGCAGCAGGCTCTGGAAGAAGTCCTTGTTGTTGTCCAGGTGTGGCTGGTTGGTGGCTGGAAACTGAAGGCTAGGTCACTGGCATTCAAGGAGGCTGTGTGCACAGTGATCCCTGCTCCCAGAGATGATGTCCTCTCTCACTCTCCCAACAGACTATCAACAAGAACGTGTCAATTTTTCTCTTTTCTTTTTTGTCTATTGAGATGACTGTATAGTTTCTGTGCTTTAGTTTATTTTTAAAAAGTATTATATCAGTTGACTCAGTCATTTGAGTGTCTGACTCTTATTCTTGATCTCAGCTCAGGTCTTGATCTCAGGGTCATGAGTTCAGGCCCCGAATTGGGCTCCTTGTTGGGTGCGGAGCCTACTTAAAAACAAGAACAAAACGAACAAAACAAAAGTAACTTAAAAATAGATAACATCAGTTGATTTGGGCATACTAAAATAACCTTGCATTCCCAGGATAAATCCTACCTGGTCATGAGGTATAATCTTTGTGTATGTTGCTAGATTTGCTTTGTTAGTCTTTTGTTTATATTTCTGTATTTTTATTCCTGAGAGATACTGATCTGTAGTTTTTCATTCTTGTAATGTCTTTGTCCAGTTTTTATATCTGTGTGGTAATATGCCTTATAAAATGAGCTAGAAAATATTCTCTTTGCTTCTGCTTTTTGGAAAAGTTTGTGATGGATTGCTGTTAATTCTTTAAACATCTGGTAGAAATCACCAGTGAAGCCATATTGGTCCAGGCTTTCCTTTGTGGGAAGTTTTTGGTTACTAACTCAATTTTATTATTTGTTATATGTCTAATAAGACTTCTTATTTCTTCTTGACTCAATTTTTGTAGTTTATGTCTTTCTGGGAATTTGTTTAGGCTACCTAATTTGTTGGCATAAAATTGTTCACAGTATTCTCCATGGTCCTTTTTACTTCTGTAAGATTGGTAAGGATGTCTCCTCTTTCCTTCCTCAACTTAGTAATTTAAGTCTTTCCTAATTTTTTCTTGGCCAGTCTAGCTAAATTTATCAATTTGATTGGTCTTTCAAAGAACTAACTGGAGTTTGTTGATTTTTTTCTATTGTTCTTTAATTCTGTATTTCAATATTTCCATTCTAATCTTTATCATTGTTTTCATTTTTCTTGCTTAGGGTTTAGTTTGATCTTCTTCTTCTATTTTCTTAAAGTGGAAGGTTATGCTATTGATTTGAGATCCTTCTTTTTTATTTTTTTTAAGATTTATTTATTTGTCAGAGAGGGAGAGCAAGCGAGTGAGCAGAAAGAGGAGGAGCAGCAGCAGGCAGAGGGAGAAGCAGGCTCCCCGCTGAGCAAGGAGTCCAATGCAGGACTGATTCCAGGACCCTGGGATCATGACCTGAGCCAAAGGCAGATGCCTAAACAACTGAGCCACAGGTCATCCCAAGATCTTTCTTTTTTAAATAAGCAATTACAGCTATAATTTTTCTCTGAGCACTGCCTCGCCTAAATCCCATAAGTTTTGGCATCTTCTGTCATAATTTTTGTTTATCTCAAAGTGCTTTCTAATTTTTCTTGTGATTTCTTCTTTGACCATTGGTTATTCAGGAATGCGTTTTTAAAATTTCCATGTATTTGTGGGGCGCCTGAGTGGCTCAGTGGGTTGGGCCTCTGCCTTCGGCTCAGGTCATGATCTCAGGGTCCTGAGATCGAGTCCCGCATCGGGCTCTCTGCTCAGCAGAGAGCCTGCTTCCCTCTCTCTCTCTGCCTGCCTCTCTGCCTACTTGTGATCTCTGTCTGTCAAATAAATAAATAAAATCTTTAAAAAAAAAATTTCCATGTATTTGTGAATTTCCCCAATTTTTTTTCTATTCCTGATTTCTAATTTCATTTCATTGTAGTCAGTCATTTTGTATGATTTTACTTCTTTTTAACTTTTTGTTTTTTTGTTTTATGGCCTACCACATGGTCTATCCTGAAGGATATTTCATTAATGCTGAGGAAAATGCGTATTCTGCTGTTGTTGAGGGAAGTGTTCTGTGGATGGCTGTTAGGTCTAATTGCCTTATAATATTGTTTAAATCGTCCATTTCCCTGTTGATCTTCTGCCTAGTTAGTTATTCTGTCCATTATTGATAGCAGGATGTTGACATTTCCAACTATTAGAGTTTCGTTGTCCATTTCTCCCTCCACTTTGAGTTTTCCTTTCATGTATTTTTGGTGTTTGTTATTAAAGTGCATATGTTTATAATTATTATGTCCTTTGATAGTTTGATCCTTTAGAATTTTTCAAATGCCCTTTTTAAGTCTCCTTAAATAGGGGCACCTGGGTGGCTCAGTGTGTTAAGACTCTGCCTTTGGCTTGGGTTCTGATCTCAGGGTCCTGGGATCAAGCCCTATGTCAGGCTCTCTGCTCAGCAGGGAGCCTGCTTCCCCTTCCCATTCTGCCGACTTGTGATCTCTCTCTCTCTGTCAAATAAATAAATAAAATCTTTAAAAAAATAAATCTCTTTAAATAATTTTTTATCTTCAAGATTGTTTTGTCTAATAATACTGTATTTCCTCTGGCTCTCTCTCTTTTTTCTTTTTAAAGATTTTATTTATTTATTTGACAGATAGAAATCACAAGTAGGCAGAGAGGCAGGCAGAGAGAGAGGAGGCAGCAGGCTCCCTGCCGAGCAGAGAGCCCGATGTGGGGCTCGATCCCAGGACCCTGAGATCATGACCTGAGCCGAAGGCAGAGGCTTAACCCACTGAGCCACCCAGGTGCCCTCCTCTGGCTCTCTTTTGGGTACTCTTTGCGAAGGATATCTCTTTCCATCCTTCAATTTCAAATTTATTTGTATCTTTGAATCTGAAATATGTCTCTTGTAGATCATGTTTTTTTCTTTTTCTTTCTTTCTTTTTTCTTTCTTTTTTTTTTTTTAGCTCCATTCTGCCAGTCTCTGCCTTTTGATTGAAGAACTTTTACAGTTAATGTAATCACCAATTAGGTAGGATTTACAACTGCCATTTTGATATTTCTATGTGTCTTGTATCTTATTTGTTCTTCTTTCTCCATTGCTACCTTTTTTGTGTTAGATATTCTCTGGTACCATTCTCCAATACCATTTTAATTTCCTTGTTATTTATTTTACTCTACTTTCTTTTTTTAAAAGATTTTATTTATTCACTTTATTTATTTGAGAGAGAGGGTGAGAGAGAGAGAAGGAAAGAGGGGCAAGGAAGGAGCAGGGGGAGAGGGACAAGTAGACTCTGCACTGAGCACAGAATCTGATGTGGGGCTCGATCCCAGGACCCTGAGATCGAGATCTGAGCCAAAACCACGAATCAGACACTTAACTGATTGAGCCACCTAGGCATCCCTATTTTACGTTTAAAAAGTAATTTTCTTAGCATTTTCCCTCATGATTATAATTAACATCTTAACACAGTCTAATTTGGATTAATATCAACTTAATTTTAATAGTATACAAAAACTTTGCTCCATTTGAGCTTGTTCATCCCCGTCCTATTATTGTCATACAGCTTATATCCTTATACATTCTAAACCCATCAACATAGTTTTATCATTATTGCCTTATGCTATTGTCCTCTGTTTTTAGTTTTTTGGGTTTTTTTTTTTTTTTTGCTGTTGTTTATTTCAAGATTTTATTTAAATTCTAGTTAACATACGGGGTAATATTGGTTTCAGGTGTAGAATTTTTTGATTCATCACTTACACATGACACCCAGTGCTCATCACAAGTGCCCTGCTTAATACCCATCATCCATTTAGCCCATCCCCTCCCCCCCCCCATCAACCCTCAGTTTGTTCTCTACAGTTAAGAGGCTCTTATGGTTTACATCATTCTCTCTCCCCGCTTCCTCTATGTTCATCTGTTTTGTTTCTTAAATTCCACGGAAGAGTGAAATCATATGGTATTTGTCTTTCTCCGACTGACTTATTTCACGTAACTAAGCGTACTTGTCTTTTTTTTTTTTTTTTTTTTTTTGAGAGAGAGCACACATATGCACATGTGAGTTGGGGAGGAAGGCAGAGGGAGAGAGAGAATCTTAAGCAAGCTTCATGCCCAGTATAGAGCCCAACACAGGGCTTGATCTCAGGACCCTGAGATCATGACCTGAGCTGGAGTCAAGGGTCAGACACTTAATCGACTGAGCCACCCAGGCTCCCTTGTGTAGTCATCTTTTTAAATCAGATAGCAAAAATAAAATAGGTATAAGCAAAAATATATTTATACTATCTTTCATATTTACCTGCGTAGTTATCTTTACCAGTTGCTCTTTATTTGTCTGTGCAAAACCAAGTAACTGTCTAGTGTCCTCTTATTTTAGTCTGAATGATTCCTTTTAGTTTTTCTGGTAGAGCAGGTCTGCTAATGATGAGTTCTCTCATTTTTTGTTTATCTGTGATTATCTTAAGTTTTTCTTTTTTTTAAAAGATAGTGTCAGTGTCTGTAAAATTCTTGGTTAATAATCTTTCAGCAGTTTGAATATGTTGCCCACTGATTTCTGACTTCCAGATGGCTGATAAGAAGTCAGCTGTTGTTCTTATTTAGGGTCCGTACCGTGTAGTTAAGTTGCTTTTCTCCTGATGCTTGCAAAGTTCTCTTTCTCTCTTTCTCCAGTTTTATTATGATGTGTCTAGATATAGACATCTTTGAGTTTATCCTACTGGGTGTTCATTGAGATGTATATGTAAAATAATGTTTTCAAAGGTTTGCAAAACTTTGGTCATTATTTCTTCACACATTCTTTCTGCCTCTTCCTCTCATTCTGCCGTCCTTCTGGAACTTCCGTGATGTATATGTTGCTACATCTGACAGTGTCACACAGGATTCTGAGGCATTATTTCTCCTCCTACTTTTCTCTTTCTTTTCACGAAACTGGGTAATCTCAATTGGTTGATGTACAAATTCTTTGTTCTGCCATTCAAATATGCTATTGAGCCCCTCTAGTGAATTTCTCATTTCAGTATACACTTTTCAACCCAGGATTTCTATTTGGTTCTTTTTAGTAATTTCTGTCTCATTGATATTCTCTATTTGGTGAGACATCATTTTCTTACTTCCTTTTAATTCTTTAGACATGGTTTTCTTTAGTGATTTGAACATATTTATAATAGATGACTTAAAGTCCTTGTTTAGCAAATCCAGCATTTGGGCTTCCTTTAATACAGTTTGTATTAATTACTTTTCTCCTGTGCATGGACTATACTTTTTTTTTTCTTTTTTTGGCATGTCTCACAAACTTTTTATGGAAGCTAGATGTTTTAAGTATTAAATATCCAGATTTCATTCTCCCTGGTATTTTTTGTTTTTGTTGTTGTTCTTGCCTCTTACTTGTCTGGTGGCTTTCCTGAATTAACTTATAAACTATGCATTCTTTGTCATTTGCAGTTACTGAAGCCTCTGCTCAGTTAGTTATAATAATAATTGGAGAGATTTCCTCAAATGCATTGAAATACTAAGTCTCCCTGCCTTTTATAAGGACTTCTGTGTATGTGTTGAGTCATGCTATCCATACTCCAGCAGACCATTTACATCTCTGCTTTAGCTTTCACTCTTGCTTGTACAAAGTCTCAGTGTTAGCCAGAGGTAAGAGATTAAGCCTTCTAGATTCTGAGTAATATGTTACAGCTTTACAAAACCCCCTGAAGACATCTTATCCCCAGCATCTCCTTTTAAGTTTTTTGTTCAGTGTCTTGTTAGTCTTAACTGGTATCACTACCACAAGCAGCTGCAATGTCAGACAATTGCCACTGACTTCGTTTACAAATGCCCTAGGGATACAGCTGTTTGCACAGAACTTGTTCTGAATAAGATCGAATAAAGACAAATCCTGAGAATGAAGCTTTGCAGAGAGCTTCCAAACAGGCTTCAAAATAACGATTTCCTGGGAGTGGGATTGGGGGAGTTCCAAACTCATTCTGCCCCCTCCTGAGGCTGCTAGGTTGCTGGTTTTCACAGTTACCAAGGTATAAACCTATCATTTTCCAAGGCTGCCATGGGGAGAGCAGTGAATAGGAGCAGAGCAAATTGAAATGCCACAAACTCACTGTTCTTACTGTGACTCAGTCATATTCCTTGAATAAATACCCCATGAATTGTTGCAAATCTCTGATTAGTTTAGAGAGTTCGGAAAAAGTTGTTTTTGGCAAATTTTGCCAGTTTTTCATTGTCTTGATGGAGACTTTTTTGGAAGTCCTTACTCCACCATTCTGGAGGTGCTTCTCCAATGCTTACCTTTTTAAAGGGCTTTTTCAAGATTATACCTTAACTCACAGAGAAAACTGTAGTCCTATGATGTTTCTTACGCATCCTGGCAGTCCTCTGTGGGCAGCAGTTTTAGGAAGGGGATGCTTAGTGCCTCTGGGATCAGTTAAAAGTGTTAGATATTTGGGGCACCTGGCTGGCTCAGTCAGTTGAGCACAAGACTCCTGATCTCAGGGTTTGAGTTCAAGCCTTATGTTGGATGTAGAGCTTATTTAAATAAACAAGGAAATAAATAAACAATAAGTAAGTAAGTAAATAAATAAATAAACAATAACATTTTTTCAAAACAAAAACAAAACACTAGCATTTAATAAAGCATTAGATATTTATTGCACTTATTTTTCACACCCCTAGTAGGCTTTTATTACTTCTTTGCTGATGCATATAGTCACAGAATGATTACAATTGATATTACCTGAATAATAAGAAAAGAGAATGCTTTACATATCCAAGGTTGATGAGTCAATAAAAGGCAGAGTTTTAAAAACAGTGGTTATGGGGGCACCTGGGTGGCTCAGTGGGTTAAAGCCTCTGTCTTCGGCTCAGGTCATGATCCCAGGGTCCTGGGATCGAGCCTCGCATCAGGCTCTCTGCTTGGCGGGGAGCCTGCTTCCTTCTCTCTCTCTGCCTGCCTCTCTCTGCCTGCTTGTGATCTCTGTCAAATAAATAAATAAAATCTTAAGATAAAAAAAA